>SJYX01011094.1:216629-332637 GCA_006410675.1 Oreotragus oreotragus | reverse complement strand
TTTTTTTTTTTTTTAATCACCGAAGACCTCTTATTCTCATAATCCCTGCTGAATCTTATGTTTTGATTTTTTTTTGTTTGCAAATAAAGTACACCAGTTATGTAATATTTTCAGCTTTATAAATCAAAAGTAGCTAAAACCGGGTTCATTTAATTTGGATGTTGGGATGATATTCTCCTGTGATTCGCCACATAAGACATCTACGATGATCCAATCAGAAGTTTCAACGAGTATGGTATAAACGGTGGCCACATTCATTGGATGTCTTTCCGGTTCAAAGTCAAGACTCTCCACAATAACTGCTTATTGATTGAATGGGTAAGAAGATCAGTGAATGAATGGGCAATGGAACAAATGAAATAATAGCTTGTGTATTTGAAACCAGAACATGAGATAGAGGTCTCATCGCTATGTTTTTGTCAGGATGGTCCCAGGAAGATCATGCTGGAACCAAGAGCCCATGGCAGCACAGCCCTATGGGGTAGTTTTGTTTTGTTTTGTTTTTTGCTTCTGGAAGGTTGTCCATTACCCCTAAACAGTCTGGCCCCTGACTCTACCTATCAGCCCAGGATTATGATCCTCAAAATGCTGTGCTTTCCCTTCTTCCCCACTGTCTCTGAAGGAGATCTACTAGAGCCCCTCCTCCTCTCTCTGCATCTCTCTCCCCACATCTCCTGCCCCTCGCTCCTCCTGTGACAATCTTGCAAGTCCAAGTATCATGGGCTCCTTTGAAGAATGAGCTGTGTGGCTACAGTTGCGTCCCAGGTGATGCCAACTCATTATTCTCCCTCACATTAATAGTGTTCAGGCTCAGGTTGATGCATTTCTGATTAATGAGGCATTTGTTCTGCACCACAAAACAATTGAAGAATATCCTTCTCATTCCAATGAGTTGTGTCCCAAAGTTAATTACGAGATGACCTTCCCTGATTCCAGGCAGAGGAGACCAGTTGTCCAAGCTGCACCTGACAATTGTCTCCCTGAAATCCTGGTCGAAGGAAACAAAGACTCAGAGGCACACGCAAGGGGGCATCTGGGACCCAAGCCTGACATTCAGAGCTGCAGATCTGGCTGCTGCCAGTTTTCTGCCCTGGGATCAGAATCTAGAGGCCCCTTCCTCTTGGTCCCTTCACGTCCCTATCATCCCTTCCCATGTCGAGCAGCGTGCTAACAGAGAAGTCTCATATTCTGACAGATCTAGACATGTCACTTAAGGTCTCTGAGTTTCTACTTTGGTAAAAAGTCGGAGCAAAAATACCACGCAACACTTGTCAGGGTTTTGGGAGATAAAGCAGCAGTGAGGAGGGCACAAAGCAGGATGCAGTGTCTTTCTCCTGCCTTCATTTCAGACCTGGCTGAGAACTCCCGTGGCAGGGAAATTTCTTCAGTTTCTTGGTTCTGTGCCAAGAAGCCAGGAGACTTCAGACTGTATAACCACAAAAGGAGGTCTGATTAAGAGCTGGCAGATGTCTGTGGGGACTATCTTGGGAGCTGCAGCACCAAGGGAATGTATAGGAAGTGCCTGTCCTCTGAGGGCCACAGGACTGTGGCTCTTGACTGCTCACAGATAGGAGGCTCTGAGCACAGATGGAAGGTTGGAGAGTAATTTGTGGGGTTGGATTCTGGGGCCACAGAATCAGCCTAGCAGAGAAGACTCAACATTGTGTTCACTGGGACTACTCCTCAGTGAGAAACTCTCTAGAAACCATCCCTTTCATAACATGGATTCAAGGAAACCAATGTTAGTTAAACTTCTAAGCAGCAGGCAATACATGGACGCCCCATACTTCATCCTTACAGGAACTCTGTGTTTTGGCTTGTAGGAACAATTTTCCTCATTTTGCAGATGTGGTTTTGGAGTACCAAAGAAGTGAAGTAGTTTTCCCAGGTCACACAGCCGTCAAATCAGGATCTGAACTCTGCAACAGTTCTTAGAACCCTTTGGACTACATATGCCTCAGAGACCCCATCACCTCACTCCTAATGGTGCTGTAACTCTCCCAAGCCCTGATTCACCCATGTCAAAAGAGTCCTCCGCCTCCCTTTTGCTTTTCTACTGTGCAGAAATACTGAGAGCTGCATGAAAAATTTTGACTACTGGATCTGGCCAGAAGCCTCAGAGAACCTATGGTTATTGAGGTAAATCATAGGTGCAGATGAAGTACAAAGCATTGGAGTGCCCATATCGGGACAAAGGAGACCAGGAATTGGGAGAAGCTAAAAGGTCAAACCTGAAGGACTAAGGGTGAGGATGGGGTGTTCCCATAGTTGTTCAAGTTCAGAGAATGGAAATTCTTGGCTCCGGGTCCAGGGAAGACAGAGTCTCTGCTCCCCTTCTTATCAGCTGTGTAGTCTAGATAACATTATTTAACTTCTTCAAGCATCAGCTTCTTCATTTGTGAAATAGAGGGGTGATTCTGATTTCTATCTTATCATGAGGATTCAAAGACATCATGTCTTGAAGTGCTCATCACAGAACTTGGTACACAGAAAGTACCCAAAACATTGGCTGAGATTATGATTTCCAAGAAGTTGGTTATAGCTGAATGGCACCACCTAGGCATGGGGAAGTCTGCATGCTTGAGCTGGGTTAAAATGAACTGAGGCACACACCAACACAACTTCTAATCTGAAGGGAGTTGGAGTGGGAATAGGTCTTTCCAGCACAAAATCCAGTCTTCTGGAATACTGATGCCTTTAGCAATCTGGAGACCATTACTGGGGGTGTTTTCTAACCTTGGCTTATACCTTTCCTCTGTCCCAGTTCTATTTCCCCCTGTAAGGTTTGGCCTCACCCTGACACCAGTGCTCAAGTGGAATATCTGAGCACTAGATCTAGTGACAGACTGTGGTCAGTGGGCCTCGGTGGAGTGGCTGGGAGGGAGGATAGATGTTGGTGATGCTGATGGATGCAGCCTGCTGCTTTCCCTACCTCCAGGCCCACTCACTCGGGATCCATAGCGTGTCACAGATAGATTTCTCATGTCCTCTCTTAAACTTCCTCCAATTGCCCAGCTTCCAGGGGAGGCAGGGATTTGTTGAGGTACATCCATCAAACCAGTGGAATCACTTCTGTTCATTTCTGATCAGTTTCATAAATTTGTTTTTGCCACAGTTGTCTCATTCAGAGAGTTGAGAAGCTCTTCCTGTATTCATGAATTTGGGAGGAAATGAACCAAAGGGACCGAGAAGGCCAATTCTGAACTGAACTGTGGTTTGTTTAACTCCAACTTGCATTAACATTTTCAGAAGAAGGATTACAGAGCTGTGAAAAGGACTAGCATATTGTTGAACTGGAACATCTGCACTAGGCATTAACTGTTTCCAAGTCTTACAGAGAAACAAGCAAACATACAGCCAGGGACTGATATCTATTTTTCCAATCTATTTGCATGTCGGTCTATTCACAAAGTAAATTGACAAATTTCATTCATCCATTTAGCAGATATTTATGGCGATCTGTTATATACTAGGTGCTGGTCTATAATAGAAACTTGCAGTGCCTGAGTTAAAAATATAGACAAAAGCTTCTTCCCTTCAATTGGATTGGAATGTAAGTAGAGTGAACATTTGTGATTAAGGAAAGGTAAAGTGTATATGTGTGTGTGTGTGTGTGTGTGTGTGTGTGCGCGTCTGTCCAGCTGTCTGATTTCTCAGATGTCCTCTCAAATGTCTTTTTTAATCTTTTCCAGAAATTAATACCACTCTAGATCCTTTCTGACATGGCATATTGGACTCTGCAGTGCCTGGTGGGGGGAAGCCAAGGGTTAGTGACAAATTCAGAAATTTTTGAAAATATAGTCATGAGTGTGAATCCTAGTTCTATTATCTACTAACAGTGTGACCAGAAGCAAGTCACTTGTTTCCAAGTCTCAATTTCTTCATCTGTAAAATGGGGGCAAAGGTGCCTACTGAACCAGTAGAAATAAACAATGTATCATAATTCATGCAGCCAACCCACCACTGGCATATAGAATTTGACAAACTCCTTCCTGACTTTAGCTATTAACAATTTTTTGTTATTTCTTAATTGGGCAATATTTCATTATATTCATTATATATACCTAGATGATGAGGAAGGAACACAAAAGAGGAAATCCTGATTTCATATTTCTTGAATATCTACTTAGTTATTTCTGCTAAAATAGAAATACTAGCTCAGTATCAGTCAGTCTTCCCAAAACATTTTCATAAAGTCAGAATTTCAGTGATTAACTGGCAATGTTAACATCTGACCAATAATTAAAATGGTTCATCTCTCTGTACATTTTCATTCTTAGCCAATTACTTTTATTAGCATTAAATTTAATAATATGAACATCATGCATTTGTATGCTACTTTATAATTTTTAAAAATATATTCACATATCTTTGGATCTTCACAACTACCCTGGGAATTAATCAAGACAGATATAATTATTCTAGTACTACAGATGAAAACACTGAAATCTACAGAGGGGAAATAACGTGCCTAAGCTCCATGGAGTTAGAGACAAAGCTTAGACCAGAACTAGACTAGCCTAGGACCACTGCTCATGCCAGCTACTGACCACTAGAGATCTAAACCTTAGAATGAAGTAACCCTATCTTCTGGACAGGCTTCCAATTTTTACTGAGTGTGCTAAGATCTTGCAGGCCATCAGAGTCCATATGGTTACTCTCAGAGAAGGAAAGTAAGGATTGTGTGTGTATACCATAGGAATAAGTAAGATCTAACCTTAGAAAATTAAGAGATATAAGTATAAGAACTATAAGGAAATATAAGAAAGTAACATTAACTTTTAGGAAAGCTGTGTAAACGTAGAGAGTTCCTTGTGGAATGAAGTCCCTGGGGGTGAAACACCAAGCCAGGCTGGAAACTGGGTTGCCACAGGACAGGTGCCTCTCCTCCAAGATTGCTGTCAGTCGAGCCAGTGAGAAGCTGGGCAGCCTCCAACAGGGAAATTCTGACGGTCTGATAAGGAGATTTGACAATTCATGGCTTACCCAAGAAGTAGAGTCAAGGTATGAGTCAAGTAGATATTTCAAAGATGGATCACTAAATCCAAAGTTGTCAGTTCAAAAACTGGACTAAAACTTTAAGCCGGCAAAGTATGAGCAGCTTGGGAAATGACTGAATGGGGAGCACATGTGCTCAGTTGCTTCAGTCCTATCTGACTCTTTGCGACCCTGTGGACTGTAGCCTGCCAGGCTCCGTTGTCCATGGAATTCTCTAGGCAAGAATACCAGAGTGGGTTTATCATCTTTAAGCAAATAACCAGTCATTCCCATGAGCAGACTGCTTGCATTTTAAAGACTGAAAGACTCAGACATCAGTAGAACAGATATGATTATTTTTGCTGTTTTCTTCAAAACAATTGTCTTAAGAGCCAGTGAAATAACAGTTATAAAATCATGACTAAGTATATTGGTATATTATATATTCTAATATGTATTAGTATCTATGAAGTAAATTAGCTATGGGATTCAAGGAGCATTAATGTTTCTTTAGTGTCAAATGGACAGAAACAAGATGGATGACACAAAGTCAAGTGCAAGTGAGGCACCATTTATTGAACAGATTTTTAATGTGTCATCTCATTCCTGCTTCATTACAACCCTGTGATAGGTCCCATTTCTATTCTCATTTTACCAACATTGAAATTTGGAAAGATTGAGTCAAACAGCTAAGGTAAAGCAGGCTTCTGCCTAAGTCTCCTTCTGGCTTTTGAAGATTATAGTCCTTCTTCCTCTGTGGTTAAGCTTAATCCTTCTCAAGAGAGCTATTTGTGGGCTCAAAGAGGAATTTGTACAGGAGGATCAAATTCCCCTGAAGGTCCATTCGGTAGAGTAAGCAGAAGGTTGGAGACTCAGACACCAGTATGGGCAATATCCTAAAACTCGGACAGAAGCTGAGCATCCTGGATGAACAAAGGCCTAGGGATGAGTTCCAGGAGTGAAGGCTAGTAGCTCCAAAAAGAGCCCACAGATAGAAGTCTGCTAAGATGTTGAGAATCACTGTGCCACAAAGCAGCCTTCAGCCGATGCTTGTGTTTCTCTATTTAATTGCCAACTCCATTTCTTAACTTGGACTTTAAAGGCTGTGTGACTCCTGACAAGAATTTGGCCAAAATCTAAAGACGGCAGCAGAATGGGGCTGCAGAATGAGCCTGACCATTTCCTCTGTCTTTGGGAGGATTTTACCAAAAGCAAATGGGAGCTCGGAAAGCTGTTAGAGGTCTGCAGAATCAGGCTTAGCAAATTCTCCAAGATGCCTGCTTCTTTGCTTTCTTTACTCCAGGTTTGAAGTGAAGGATTGTGAGACTGGCTAGGTCTAGGTTCTGAGCTAGGATTTGGTTGTGTGACTGGACTCAGTCAACCAGACTTGCAAAGGGTTTCCTCAGACCCAGGTGTGAAAGCTGAAAACAGAAAGCAACTCTGCTTAAAAAGAATGGCATCCAGGATTCCTCCTGGGAGCTTCCTCTGGGGAAGCTGAACTCTTCCGTGGTTCTAACACAGGCTGGGAGCCTGGTCTCTGGCCCTCTCAGATAGGATGATGGCTCAGCCTGGAGGCAGCAAGTCAATTTTCCTTTCTTAGAATCATCTTCATGTCTCTCAAAGCATTTGGCTCAGTGTCTAGGGCATTCATTTTAAACAAACTGATTCTATTTAGTAAAGGAATGTCCCTTTATCCTTTGTTGTTCTTTCTAACCCGCTGGACTGTCTTGAATATGTTTAAGATGGTGAGGGTGTCAGCTGGGATGCTCTGAGAACAAAGGGATAGAGGAAGGGCTGGGGTGTAGCCTCATTTTCTTATCAAACATAATCCAGGAACTATAGTTTCTTACCTGGTATAGAACCTTGGCGTAATGAGAACACTGACTCTGCTATTTACCAGCTTGCGGCTTTGAATTTGCTGACTCTCAGCTTTCTAAATGAAAATAATATTGCCTACTACATAAGATTAAGTAAAGTCACTCAGTCGTGTCCGACTCTTTGTGACCCCGTGGACTGCAGCCCACCAAGCTCCTCGGTCCATGGGATTCTCCAAGCAAGAATACTGGAGTGGGTTGGCATTTCCTTCTCCAGGGGATCTTCCCGACCCAGGGATCGAACCCAGGTCTCCCGCATTGGAGGCAGATGCTTTAACCTCTGAGCCACCAGGAAAGTCCACTACATAAGATTAGCAAGATTAAATGAGATTAAATTGACTATTTTTCTGGCAGAAAAAAAGGTATAGCCTCTGGAAGACCCTATTTCACTGCCCCCCTGACGACCCCCAGAGTGATCATGGAACTCGATTTCTCCTTTCTCTGGCAAAGAACCAATTAATGGTTCATGAACTCCCTGCATTTTGGTGACAAGTCTCCACAAACCACCGAAAATGTGAGCACTATAACTAGACCCTATAGCTTCAAATCTGGGCCACTCACTGCCCACAGAGCCTTGAACAAATTACTTAAACTCGTTGTGCCTGTTTCCTCCTTTCAAAATGGTAATAATGAAAGTGTCTGTGCCTTAGGGATGTCGTAAACATATAAACAAGTTAATGTATATAAAGCACTTAGGCCAGCCTGGCATATAGTAAGCATTCACAAAACACTAGCTAGTATTCACTCAGTAAACACTCACCGGAGGTCCACTGTGCCCAGGCTCTGTGTTAGGCTTTGGGGTAACAAAGATGAATGAGACCCAGGCTGGCCCTTAAGGAGATCACTGTCCCAGGAAGGAGAGCTACGTGTTCTGCCTTTGCTAGAGTTCCCAAAGTTCCGTTCGTGTACTTTTCAATGACTGCGTTTTCTCTCATCGCTCCATTCTCTGGGGGATGCTCTGCTTCCCCCAAATTCTGTCCACAAACATCTCCCAGCTGGACTCTTCAGGACCAAGACTTTTCCTTCTGGTCCTCCCTTTGCATGACAGGAACTGAGTTCCTCAGGCTATATCACTAATGATCCTATAGGGCTTTAATCACCAAGGACTTGCTCTACCAGAAAAAGGGAAAAAAATAAATCTACAAGTATTAATCATACTAGTCTAGTGTTTAGCTCTCTAATACTAAATTGCTTAATTTCTCAAAGTTACATTTATTTTTGATTAAATTCTTTAAATTCTGAATCTATGCAAAATACATTCCAAGAATTTTTCATCTTTTTATGTTAATCAATAGTTAAATGAACAAAATTGTTTGCAATCAAATAATCAACACGTCTCCCCCCAAAAAATGTCATTTAATGGTTCTCTAGTGTTTATTTCAAAGACCATGAAACAAGTGTGTTTTAAACATATAGGACTTCAAGCTTTTCTCATGGAAAAGTTTATATAAGCAAGTGAGTTCCAAAAGCAGGTTTTACTTTTCCATCTTCAGAAGTGGATGAGTAAATGGTTTGTGCAGCCCTTTGCATAGAGGTTTACACTGAAGCTCAGGTAGTGACAGGCACTCACTCTGTGTGCTTTCATTCTCCACTCTGGTGAGACTCTAGCTGCCAAGAGGAAGTTAGCATAGGTCTCTCCATCTAACTGGACCGGGGTACTGCTGGGTAAAGGGAGAGATCCGGTCTTTGAGCTCGTCTCTTTGCAGAGGGTAACTCCTTGATAAGCAGCCTGGATAGCTGCCCACCTGTCCAGACATCAGGAGGACCATGTGTGTATTGGAAATGGGTATCAGCTTGTGGGGCACAGTGATCAGAGGCTCATCCACAGCCAAAGGACTGGAGTGGGTGGAGACTTGGCACAGAGCCGCAAAGGACTGATAGTAGATTAAATCTGTTTTCCTAGGGAAATACTACTGGGCTGGAAAAAATACAACAGAGAACTGAAAGGAAAGGAAGGAAAAGAGGAAATATGAATTGGAGGAAGAGAAGCAAAGGGAAAAATCAGTGGAGAGAAAGATTGGGAAAGAAAGAGAGGAGAGGGGGGAAATGAGAAATAGAGAAGAGCAGGTAATAGAAAATCTAGACAGAAAAATCGAATCTGGACAGAAGGGAGAATCTGGGAGCAAGAGAGAGGGAAAGAACCCAGGGAGATACCAAGGGAGGCAGGCAATCCAGGACTCCAAGTTTCTTGAACAAGCTGTTCCATCACCTACTCTTTGACGTCCCTCACCCCACCCCCATCTCTGGCCTCTTTGGTAAAATGGTGGGAAGTTACCCATCTCATGGGCTTGGAGCAAACTGAATGAGAATGTGAACCTAAAGCATCAAATACAGTGCCTAGCAGGACAGATGTTCTGTAAATTACATCCATATTTTACCACTTAACCTCAATTTCCCAAACAAGTTCTTTGTTCTCTAGCAGTCAAAAGTAAATTTAGCAGAATAAGAAATGGGTGGGAATTTAGATGAACAAAATACCATCTTTGCCCTCTGAGAACTCAAAGCTAGAGAAGAAACAGCCGCATGCTATGGTGTGTTCAGTTCGAATACAGAATTCTACCAGGTGCTGTGGGAGTACGGAGAAGAAAAATTTGGCCACATGCAGAGGTCTTGGAGAGCTCCCCGGGGAAGTGACATTTGCACTGAGGCATAAAGAAAAAGAATTTTTCCAAATGGAGAAGAGGAGGGAGGGGACTTTCACCCAAGGCAAATGGCATGCGCAAAGTAGAGACAGGAACAAGCCAGGTGTATGCAGTGGGAGAAAGGTTAGATGGAAGGAAGGTGACGGCAAGAGTATCAGCTAGAATCAGATCTTGAAGGATACTGTGTGCAAGACTGTGAGGTTGTGTTTCATTTGTGAAGACATCAGGACCTGCCAAGGGATTTTAAATAGAAGAGTGTTGCACCTGGATGTGGAAATGATTTTGGAGCTTTGTGGTTTAGAAGCAGCTACACCTGATAGAGAGAGACTGGCTATCACATTCCTCCAGAGAAACTTGATAATGGCCTGAGAAAAAGCAGTCACAGTGGGAATGGAGAAGATACAAAAGATCTGAAGGAGGTAAGATCATCAGATACATTCACAGAAACCCCCGTGGAAGGAAGCTACAGACCCTTATGAAGCTTCCTGACAAGTTTCTAAATAGTGGGTGGTCGTTTGCCCTAACCTTTTAATCACCAGATGACTTTACTTCCTCCAGATGGTTCCTCTTTTCTTGAGATAAGACCCAAAATGAGGGCTTTTTTTTTTTAATTTATCAACATTTGGTTAATACTGCATTTATTAAACCATTTATAGAAGTCACTGTATATCTTAGTTGTTTGTTTTTAGGTATGTTGCATAATTCATTAGTAGCAAGTGCTTGGAGGATGAAACTGTTACAGAGGCAAGAGAAATGCGTTAGGATAAAGAATCAGATACTTCTTACAACTAGAAGTTTCTATCAGACCTCCTAGACTGGGCCTGTGAAACCAGACATGCCTATAGAATATACCTTCACAGACGTCCCCAACAATCCATTTCCATTATACATACACAGATGAACTTTCAGATATGGTTTTCAGGGTGGTTTGTGGTGATAATGAACACAATCAGTGTGCTCGTTCAGTCAGCACTGGGGATGTGCAGTGAGAGGAGAAGAGTCAAAGGGATGGGATGTTTGTCTGACAATTTCCATCATATGGAAGAAGCAGCTTTGTTCTATGGTCTTCAAAGAAGGAACAGCAGCCAGTTGGTAGAAGTCCCCTGGGGACAGATTTCAGCTTAATCTCAGACTAACTGGGGAATAGAAAACCTGTCAAGTAGGGATTGGATGGTGTAGCCTGCAGAACAGGCTGCACATTTATTAAGCACCTACTGCGTTCCAGGTACTGTGCTAGGTCTCTCATAACCACTTTCTCTTTGAAACCTCACACTTCCTCCATGGGTTAGGGAAATGATCCCCACTCCACAGATGAGGCATCCAATGCTCACAGGGATGAACCAGGGTACCCAATCCAGGATCTAATGCCTGATGATCTGAGGTGGAGCTGATATAATAATAATAGAAATAAAGTGCACAATAAGTGTAATGTGCTTGAATCTCTCAAAATCATCCCCCTACAACCCCAGTCCATTAGACAATGTCTTCCACGAAACTGGTCCCTGGTGCCAAAAAGGTTGGGGACCACTAGATTAAATGACTTGCCCATGGTCACACAGGTAAATGATAGTTCTAGGACCCAAGTCCCATCCCTGACCCCAGCATGATGTTTGCCTGCTGAGTGTGTGGGTGACCAGTCCCTGGAATTATGCAATCAGAGGCAGAGTCCCCAAATACCTGAGAAACTGTAGAGGTGTTTGGTTTTGGATAGGACATCAGCCCTGATAAACCCACACCTTCCTCCTAACTCTGAGTATCTAATTCTCAAATGACAAAATAAAATGGAAATGAATACACTGTGGAGACCCCAAATGCAAGGAATGGCAACAATAACTAAGGGGAAGTTATCTGCAACATAAATGATTTTTCCCTTAAGGAAAGAAAGAGAAAGTAAAAATGACAAGAGTAAGCCAACGCATATTTTATAAAACATTTTTCATCACCAAAAGTTCTGTTGAAGGTATTCTTTTTGCATGTTTTCATGCTGAAACCTATTTGCAAATTATTTTCTCACTTTTTTTTCACATGAAATGTACTCTCGATTATATGACAAGAAATTATATGGTGCTAATAATTTATTTAAAACCAGATCCATGTATCACATTCATTCTGTGTTGTGAAATCAAGTAGATGCAGTTTTTTTTTTTCTCTGAACTTTCTGACCATCTCTATTGTGGAAGAGAGAGTAATAGCAGGTATTGAGGGTGCCAATTATGTGGTGATGTACAAGCCCGCTGGAGAAAAATATATATGATATTTTAATGCTAGTCAAACAGAACGATGAAGTTTAAATTAGCTTGAAGCTACTAAAAATTCTAACTATGGCTCTGCCTTCATTGTATGGGAGGGTGAAAAATAGCTTTACAGAAAAATATATGTCGATCTTCTCTTTGATGGGCTGCCTTATGCCTCTTCCTTCTACAGATATGCAATGCTCCATTTTTGTTTGTTCATTGCTCCCTTTTCTTTCCATTTCTCCTTTTACTTCTTTTTCTCCCCCATGGACCACTTTCCTTCCCTTCTTCAACGATCATCTTATCCTCTACTTCCTTCTGCATTAATTCACCTATCAGTTTCATAAGCTTACAGAATTCAGAGAGTTCTGATTAAAAGCTGGAGGAGGGGCTTTGGAAAAAAAATCAAACCCAACCACCTCATGGTATAGATAGGTGGGTAGGAAATGAGGTGGGTTTGCGAGCGGATGTAACTTACTGAAAGCCACTGAACAATTTTGTAAGGGAGCTAGCTGTCTGATCAGGGAGTGAGTCAGAGAGGAGTTTGGATGGGAACAGAATACCAGAATTCTGACCTCCGTAAACTTTGTTTATTATAAAGAAAATTCTGGTGTGATAATCGTATTTCCAAAATATTTTCTTAAAAAAAAAATGTAAGAGGGTATCCAAGCCTCATGCAACCCTACCAGAAGTGAGGTAGGTTGTACATAGTTGATGCAACAGGTGGGGTGTAGTGAATACTGCCTGGGAATCAGGCACTTCCACATGTTATGTAATCCTGAGTCAGCCCTGCCATTAAGTATTTATAACACTGTTTTGTAGCCTGAGGTTCAGCAAAATTAACTGGTATTCAGCTGGAGTGTGAGGTGAAATCAAGCCTTGTCGAAAACTGTGTCCTCACGAGATGTGGCGAAACCCTCAGGTGACGCCACATGCCCATGGAGGAGTCAGGGCTGAAGATTCATCTTCTAGCCCAGGAATCTTTCTAGGGTGTCTCGAGAAATAAGCTCAGAGACTTCACAAAAGGACAACAATTAGCACTGAGTCATTATTTATACTCGTGACCACCAGGACAGAGCTGAGAGCTAAGGGCAGAAAAGTCAAGTTGAACTTAGAGAATATGCAGTGTTCACTTCGGGGAAGGCACTGGCACCCCACCCCAGTGCTCTCGCCTGGAAATCCCATGGACGGAGGAGCCTGGTGGGCTGCAGTCCATGGGGTCGCTGGCAGTCGGATAGACTGAGCGACTTCACTTTCACTTTTCTCTTTCATGCACTGGAGAAGGAAATGGCAACCCACTCCAGTATTCTTGCCTGGAGAATCCCAGGGACAGCGGAGCCTGGTGGGCTGCCGTCTATGGGGTCGCACAGAGTCGGACACGACTGAAGTGACTTAGCAGCAGCAGTGTTCACTTGGAAAAACTGGCTGCATGAAAGAGAAAGCACAAGAATTGGTGCTTAAAAAGCTAGCTTCATTTGTTGTTCTAGATTGTAGAGTTGTAGAAGATTTCCTCTTTTTTTTTTTTTTTTTGTCTTTTTCACAGCAAATAGCCACACTGTTCAGAAAAATCAAGCAATATAGAAAAATTCAAATAGAATGGTGGAAATCATCCAGAATGCCACCATCAGGTGGTATTCACTGATAATGATTATCTATCTCTCCGGGCTTCCCGGGTGGCTCTGCTGCTGCTAAATTGTTTCAGTCGTGTACAAATCTGTGCGACCCCATAGACAGCAGCCCACCAGGCTCCCCCGTCCCTGGGATTCTCCAGGCAAGAACACTGGAGTGGGTCTGGTGGCGCTAGTGCTAAAGAATCTGCCAGCCACTGTAGGAGAGGTAAAGAGATGCAAGTTCGATCCCCGCGTTGGGAAGACCCCCCAGGAGAAGGAAATGGCAACCCACTCCAGTATTCTTGCCTGGGAAATCCCATGGACAGAGGAGACTGGGGTTATAGTCCATGGGGTCACAAAGAGCTGGACACAACTGAAGCAACTTAGCATGCGCACACACACACATGTGTATCTCTCCAGATATATATATTTTTTCTTGGCCGGGAAATATACTCATGTTTTCTTCTTTATATTTCCCTATATATTGCAAACTTTTCATACATTCTGTGTATTTGTTTTATATCAAGAAATTTTAATTGGAAAAGTCATTTGGGGCTAGATGATGAACTTTGGATGGCAGGGTTAGTTATGTATCTGGCATATTTATCTGTTCCCAAGTTCTGTCTCCTTCCAAAGATAGTTGGAGATGAAATTACAAAACATGTAAGACTTAATTCTGTAAATGACTAGGAAACCCTGAAGAACTTTAAGCAGATGTGAAACCTGACTATATTAATAAAATACATATTAATGATTCTTCTCCCACAATGTGCTCAAAACGTAGTGCCTGCACTACCAGCATGAGGGATTTGTTAGAAATACAAGTTCTCAGACCNGTGGCTCTGCTGCTGCTAAATTGTTTCAGTCGTGTACAAATCTGTGCGACCCCATAGACAGCAGCCCACCAGGCTCCCCCGTCCCTGGGATTCTCCAGGCAAGAACACTGGAGTGGGTCTGGTGGCGCTAGTGCTAAAGAATCTGCCAGCCACTGTAGGAGAGGTAAAGAGATGCAAGTTCGATCCCCGCGTTGGGAAGACCCCCCAGGAGAAGGAAATGGCAACCCACTCCAGTATTCTTGCCTGGGAAATCCCATGGACAGAGGAGACTGGGGTTATAGTCCATGGGGTCACAAAGAGCTGGACACAACTGAAGCAACTTAGCATGCGCACACACACACATGTGTATCTCTCCAGATATATATATTTTTTCTTGGCCGGGAAATATACTCATGTTTTCTTCTTTATATTTCCCTATATATTGCAAACTTTTCATACATTCTGTGTATTTGTTTTATATCAAGAAATTTTAATTGGAAAAGTCATTTGGGGCTAGATGATGAACTTTGGATGGCAGGGTTAGTTATGTATCTGGCATATTTATCTGTTCCCAAGTTCTGTCTCCTTCCAAAGATAGTTGGAGATGAAATTACAAAACATGTAAGACTTAATTCTGTAAATGACTAGGAAACCCTGAAGAACTTTAAGCAGATGTGAAACCTGACTATATTAATAAAATACATATTAATGATTCTTCTCCCACAATGTGCTCAAAACGTAGTGCCTGCACTACCAGCATGAGGGATTTGTTAGAAATACAAGTTCTCAGACCTTGCTCCAGATTTAATCCAAGATTCTGGGAGTTGGGGATCCCAAAATCTAATTTTTAAAATAAGGCCCCTGCATTAGTCATAAAGGTGAGATACAAAGACAGGCTGAAGTTGGGTGGGAATCATAGTTCCTTGGAAGGTATAAATGGGAGAATGGCTGTCAGAAGCCCACTCCAGCCATGCCAACATCTGGGTTTGGTTGAGCTGACAGTAATAAACTTCTGAATTATCACAACCATGTGCATTTATGTATTATCACAGCAGGACTTAACTAATCTATTATTTTTGCATCTATGTATGTCTTTCTCAGAACAAGGTAGGTTAGATCTTCAATAAATTCATTTTAAAAAATGGACTTGACTATTAATTGCTAAATCTAAGCACTTGCCTTCTTGTGCACACTAATATAAAATATTTAAACACCCTCCCAGCTTGTCATTCAATACCCACATGTTCTGGAAGGAGAATGTTTTTACATGTGCATGCAGCTTCTTCCTCATTTTTTTTCAGTCCTCTAAATATGGAAGTGTTGGCAGATCAATTTTAGGTCTTTCATCAGCTCTGATACGAGAGCCCTGATTTTTTGTTTAAGTTCACTACCACAGGCCCCCTCCCCCAAGTTGAAAGATGACATTGTTCACCACAATGATTCCCCCAGGATTTTCCCACGTCATGCCTGCCAAGCCCCAATGACAAGATATAGGGGGCAGTTAGACTATTACATACTCTCCCTGCCACTTTCAATCAAGCCTAATGCAATCAGAAACACATGACTACATCAACACATCTCCTTTAATCAAATGTGATTAAGTCAGTCATTAGTTTCTCAAGACAAATAAAGGATACAAGTGCTTGTATTATAAACGTAACCGCCCCCCTTCTTAAGTGATTTGTCAGAAAGGAAGCCCCCTTAGCAAAGAACTGAAGACCTTCAGAGGTCTTTGTGTTTTTGCTGCTGGTGTTTATTATGATAAAGCATTCTGCATTTATGTGCACAATTCCTCCTTCACTGTCCCCTCTCGCAAAGCCCCCGTGTTGTCAAGCAGAATTTGGCTTCAGCTTGATCAGGATGGTTTCATTATCCCATTGTTACCATTATGACTTGGGCAATTAGTAGTTTATAAGTATAAATTTATGGCAATCTGTGATCCAGGCGCATTGGCAGTAGTCAGGGCATAATAAAAACCCAATCAATTTCTTTCATTTAATATGTAGGCTGTGACCCTAGTTTTGATTAGAACTCTTAGCTATTTCATCTTTAAATAAAAAAGAATGTCTGCAAGCAATTATATGGTGTGTTAATTGGATATTCCTTTTTATCTCTTATACTACTGAATGCATTGCTAACGAAATCCTTGTTTTCTCTCTTTCTCAGCATCTGCCTCCCTCTCTCTGACTCTGTTACTGTCTTTGTCTCCCTACTCTGGGTCTCTACCCCATCCCTTCCTTCAGTCTCTCCACTGTGAATCTTCACTGACCACATACAGCTTGGCTAAAATACACAGGGGACTTTCCACCATGCTGACTGTGTTCTATGAATCCCTCTTTCCATCTAGACATTCAGGCATTGTGGAGCCGAGGTCACTAGACTGCCTAAGAGGTCTGGTACACAGCAGGTACTCAATAATTGGCAAATGAATGAATGAGGCCACTACATTCCTTGTGTGTCACACTGTCACTTTCTGACCCAGAACACTTTGCTGAGATCTGTTCTTTTTCAGGGAAATATTTCCCTTATGGGTCTACACTCCAAAAGGTGGCTATACCCGGTGAAGAGAGTATTCTAGTCCTACAGATAGGAAGCCCAAGTCCCCCAGAGTCTCCATCTGCCATGCAGAAATGATGCTTCTTATCTCTATCATGTGGAATATGCCCTTTATGGGATGATTTTGGAAGCTGGAAGTAGCTGTAAAGTGGGGTCTATAGCTTTTTGACTGTTATTTTTCTCATTTACATTTCTTTAACAAATATTTCCGTAGTGCTCAATATCCCTCAATTATCTGCAGACCGACAGAATTCTATACCTCTCTTCTTTATACTGCACCCACTGCCCTCCAAAATCTTGCTCAGAATCCTATGGTTTCTCTCACAAACCCTTGTCTCCTCAATTCTACGTTTTCCTCATTTTCTGCTTTACTCCTTTGCTTCTACAAAGTACATTGTGCAGGAGCATCCTGAGAGTGGACACATGGAAGGCAAATTTTTTTTGAAACCTGGTTTTTCTGAAAATACCTTTGTCTCATCTTATATATGATGATCACTTGGCTTGGTCAGAATTTGAAGCTTTTTTCCTTTTTTCTCCTCAGAATTTCTAGCATCTCTCCAGCTTCCCAGGCTGCTGCTAAGACACCTGAAGCCCTTCTTATTGCCAGTCCTCAGTATGTGACTTTCTTCCGCTTCTCCCATAACCCCAGTAGCTTCTAGAATCTTCTCTATCCTTGTGTCCTGAAATTTCACAATGGTGTGCCCTTGGGTTGGGCTTTTGTTCATTCCATTTCTCAACCCTCAGTAAACTCTTCTAATTTGGAAACATATTTTTTAATGGTGGAAAATTTTCCTGTATGATTTTTCTGATAATTTCCTCTCCACTCTTTTCTCTGGGACTCACGTTAAGCAAGTGCTAGAAGTGTACTTTAATCTCTAACTTTCTTATCTTTTCTAATTTCCTAATTTCCATCTCTGTCTTTTCTTTTTCACTTTCTTACTTTTACCTTCCAACATTTTCTATGGATGTTTGTATTATTTTTACTATATCTTTAATTTTTAAAGTTTCCTTCTTTTGTGACTACTCTTATTCATAGCATCCTGTTCCAGAGGCAACGGTTTCTGTTTTCTATCCAAGAAGATTGACCTGTCTGACCCCAGAGATCATGTTCTGATGATGACATTCTACCTAAAACAAAACTATCTTTTCCTGGTTGTCAAAGTCTGTTCCTTTGAAAACCTGGAATCAATTGCAACTGCTTCCTGATGTAGATCATAGACTAAAGTATATGCTACACAAGGCCAGGGGCCATGTCTGTTCTATTTAACAATAGATACACTTAATGTGATTCCTCACATGATTAGGTGTTCTAAAACATTTGGCAAATGAATGACAGAATGGTGGTAAAACTGGAGTTCCCTAATTTCAGTGAAACAGCCAGATAAGAAGAAAATAGATGCTTTCTTGTTTTTGTGTTGTCACAGCCATTCAGCATCTCTTGACATGATAAAACAATTTTTGAGAGTGTGGCCCCTTCCCCACATCTGCCTAATGGAAATGGAATTCTCTAAGAAATTGCAGAAGCAGGAGATACAAGGTGTTTAACAAACCTGCCCAATGAGTTCATTTATAATATTAACAAACCAAATTCCTGAACAAGCTCAGAGGCCCTATTGGACCTGTCAGCCAGGAGAGACAGCTGTCGGTCAGAATTCATGGTGGGTACCCACCAGCCCTGAGGGCCAGCCTGGCAAGGGGGGCTGGTGGAAGGGACTGGGTAGATAACAGAGATAAATCTAAATTCATTCGGGAAGCAGTCACACTCAATGACATATTCACTGACTTCTTCAACAGCTCATTTGATAATGTTCTCTCTGCACTATTCATTTTTCTGAAAGATGAAAGCTGGCTGAGGATCTCATCTGCTCACTGATGCAGGGAAAGGATTTGAAATTAGCACACACACACACACACACACACAACCAAAAGGGGAAGCGCGGGGGTAGGGGGGAGTAGGAAACGTTGTGATAACCAGTTTTGTGGTTGGTCCTAACCCAGGAGACCCAGCAGCCTGGCGTGAGGTCACCTTTAATTAGCAATGCATTATAATTCAACAATATGCCAATGGGCAGAGACAAGGCTCAGTGGGGAGGGGGCCATCTACCATGATTATTAATTGCTTGAAGAATGTGCTCAGCCTGGTGAGGGGCAGGTCATGTTTTGTGTGTGATTGGAGAGGAGCAAGGTTGAACCCAGGGCCCAGTGCTACACTCTTTCTCAGCGTGTCCCATGTCTCACTGTGCCTCATGGTACAGCGTCTCATTGTGTCTCATGTCTCACTCATTTATGGCACACATAAATCCATGGGCATTTATCAAGTGCCAGAAGCTAGGCACCATCCAGGGCACAAGAGAAAATGAGACATGGGCTGGGTTTTCTGGTACCACTTTCTCGTAGGAAGACAATACAGAAACACAGAACACCAGTGCTTATATTTGCTGTTCTACAGTGAAGGAGCTCTTTTGACTGCACCCTTTGGCCAGGAGGATCGACAACTCTTTGTTTAATTTGATCCTCTCACATGGCTTCTTAAATAAATGAATGTTTTGCAGTAGACTATGAAGCCTACCGGAGAAGGCAATGGCACCCACTCCAGTACTCTTGCCTGGAAAACCCCATGGATGGAGGAGCCTGGTGGGCTGCAGTCCATGGGGTCGCTAGGAGTCAGACACGACTGAGCGACTTCCCTTTCACTGTTCACTTTAATGCACTGGAGAAGGAAATGGCAACCCACTCCAGTGTTCTTGCCTGGAGAATCCCAGGGACGGCGGAGCCTGGTGGGCTGCCATCCAAGGGGTGGCACAGAGTCAGACACGACTGAAGCGACTTAGCAGCAGCAGCAGCAGCATGAAGCGTACACGTTTGAAGTCAGGCAAATCTGGATTTGAATCCTGACTCTTCTATTTTATAGCACTGGAACCATGAGCAACTGACTTTTATGTGCAGGGCACATGCTCCTCCTTGGTAAAAGGAAGATACTAAAGCCTAACTTATAGGATTAGATGTCATGAGGCTAGAAAGCTACGGTGCAGACGCCATGGTGGTCATTCCCCTGTCCTGGCTAAGAGTAGGCGGAGACCCAGAGGTCGGGGCAGGATATGGTAGGAGAGGCCCTCTGCCTTGTTCACAGCAGTGGTGCTTGACACTTGAGGATTCTTTCTGGGGGAAAAAAATGCACCAAATGTTCACGGCATGTATCAGTTGCTTGTTCATGCTTTGTTCAATGAATGGAATATGTTTTTCTTTGAATTCTGGGGAAATGCTCTTTAAAAGGTTCATTAATCCAAGTCAAGACAGACAGAGAGAAACCAGATACAAAAGCAAAAAGACTGAAATGGAAAGAAGACAAACTTCAAGAGGCCCGAAGCAAACAGATAGGAAGTAATCCCTTAGCAATCTTTGGGCCAAAGTTTGGATGGCTGTAGCAGCCTTTTATCAGATCCCTAAAATCACTGATATGGAATAGTTTCAAGTTTTTAAAAGACCAGGCAAGGAGCCTATACTTAGTAGGCACTCTGTAAAATGTTACTTCCTTATCCAGGTTCACTTGGCAACCCCTGAGCTGACTCAGGGGCTGTGTTTCAAACACACATGGAAAAGCCATCACTCCGTTTCCAGATAAACTATATCTACAGAGATTCTGTTTCTTCTCCTTGCCATCACTATGCTATCCACAGCCATACACAAAAGATCTTGTTTACTGGTAACCACAAATTCATTACAGGGCAAGAAGAAGGAAGTATATCCAGAAAATGTTCTTTGCTTTTCAAAAGATGATCGCCTGCACTTAACAATAACAATACCAAACAGTGGTGACAGGGTGGAGAGCAGAGTAGAAATAGGTACCAACTCTCCCACAGTGCAGGAGTCACTTAGTTTCCAAAGTTATCTCTGTCTTATAATCAGATGGTTCTTCACCTTTCACGGGAGTGATGGGGCAATCTGAGAATTGTTTCTTATATTATTATTTTTTACTAGGAACTTCTAACCCATTTATATCTGATATGAGGACTATTAAACTTCCTATCACCAATGTTGTAATATTTGTTGCTTTCATGTTCCATTGCTTTTTCTTTTGCTAAGGGTAGTGACTTTTAAGAATCTTATTTATAAAGAACAGAAAGCTCTATACTTTCTCAGAGGGGTAGCAGTTTTCATGTCTTTATATAGAAAGACAACATCTATAAAAGCACTCACCTCTTTCTTCTGGGCGCTTGCTCCATTCTGAAGCTTATTTCAGCAAGTCACCTCTCCTATTTACACACAGCATTCGGATCAGCTCACCTGAAGCTGAGGTGACCTACAGAGCTAGTCCAGAGGGAGTGCTGACCAGAGTCTTCACGTTTCATTGTTCAAATTTCCAAGCAGAGAAATGTGGATGGTTCAGGCCTGCCTCTGAACTGCATCCTTGGTTCAGTATTTGCCCTGTTGTGTGGGTTCAGTGGCATACTCTGGCTGCTGGGGCTCTGGGTAGAGTACTGGATCTCCTATTTACACACAGCATTCGGATCAGCTCACCTGAAGCTGAGGTGACCTACAGAGCTAGTCCAGAGGGAGTGCTGACCAGAGTCTTCACGTTTCATTGTTCAAATTTCCAAGCAGAGAAATGTGGATGGTTCAGGCCTGCCTCTGAACTGCATCCTTGGTTCAGTATTTGCCCTGTTGTGTGGGTTCAGTGGCATACTCTGGCTGCTGGGGCTCTGGGTAGAGTACTGGCTTTCAGAGGTGGCACCTATAAAAGGGAAGCTATGACTGATGATTGCTGTTTCTAGTAATGTCTTTCTTAAAATATTTATTTGGCTGCATCAGGTCTTAGTCGTGGCATGTGGGATCTTGCGTTGTGACACTCAGGCCCTTCATTGTAGCACACGGGCTTGTGGTACACAGGCTCCAGAGAGCGTGGGCTCAGCTGTTGCAGCTTGTGCCCTTGCCCCCTGCACTGGAAGGTGGATTGTTAAGCTTTGGATCACCAGGGAAGTCCTTCTACTAATGTCTTTTTTTACTTTTCACTCATCCAAAAGGAATATATTACTTTTTATTCTATTAGAAAGTATCTTCAAGTTTCATTTTAAGACTTTTCATCAGTGTTGAAAATGAATCATGCTCTTTTTAAAATTTTGTTATTGAAATGTAGTTGATTTGCAATGTTGTGTTAATTACCGCTGTAGAGAAAATGACCCAGTTATACATACATATTCTTTTTCATATTCTTTTCCAATATGGTTTATCACAGGATACTGAATATAGGTCTCTGTGCTCTATAAGTAGGACCTTGTTGTTTATCCAATCTGTATATGTCTATTTGCATTTGCTAATCCCATACTCCCAATTCATCCCTCATCCACCCTCCCCGCCCTTGGCACCTACCTGTCTATTCTCTATGCTTGTGATTCTGTTTCTGTTTCACAGATAAGTTTATTTGTGTCATCTTTTAGATTCCACATGTAAGTGATATCATATGGGATTTGCCTTTCTCTTTCTGACTTCGCTTACTATGATGATCTCTACTTGCATCCATGTTGCTGCAAATAACCTTGCTGCTGCTGCTGCTAAGTCGCTTCAGTCATGTCCAACTCTGTGAGACCCCACAGACACCAGGCTCCCCCAGCCCTGGGATTCTCCAGGCAAGAACACTGGAGTGGGTTGCCATTTCCTTCTCCAATGCATGAAAGTGAACAGTGAAAGTGAAGTCACTCAGTCGTTTCCGACTTTTCGCAACCCCATGGACTGCAGCCCACCAGGCTCCTCCATCCATGGGATTTTCCAGGCAAGAGTACTGGAGTGGGGTGCCATTGCCTTCTCCGGCAAATAACATTATTTTGCTTTTAATGGCTGAGTTATATTCCATTGTACATATTTACCATATCTACTCATCTGTTGATGGACATTGTTTCCACCTCTTGGCTATGAGTCAGCGCTCTTGATTCCTGCCTGTGTTACATGAAGAACTGAGTACATTTTTCCCTTTGCTTTTATGATCTTGGATTTCAGACCCTGATTATTATTGGATTACTACTGACAGTTACGTATCATTTTTAAATTACCTCCTTTCAATATATGTCTCTCTATATTCTATGCACTACGCAAATCCATACTTTGTTGATTTTCTTTGTTCACCGCTAGTTTTTTTTATGGGATTTTCCAGGCAAGAGTACTGGAGTGGGGTGCCATTGCCTTCTCCGGCAAATAACATTATTTTGCTTTTAATGGCTGAGTTATATTCCATTGTACATATTTACCATATCTACTCATCTGTTGATGGACATTGTTTCCACCTCTTGGCTATGAGTCAGCGCTCTTGATTCCTGCCTGTGTTACATGAAGAACTGAGTACATTTTTCCCTTTGCTTTTATGATCTTGGATTTCAGACCCTGATTATTATTGGATTACTACTGACAGTTACGTATCATTTTTAAATTACCTCCTTTCAATATATGTCTCTCTATATTCTATGCACTACGCAAATCCATACTTTGTTGATTTTCTTTGTTCACCGCTAGTTTTTTTTATACTGTGACATTTCAGTTCTTGAGTTCTTTACGTAATGGCTCATACATTGACTGAAATCTTTCCTCATAACTTAAGGTTATAAATATCACCTTACTTTACCATCACACATACTTTGTTTTTTCTCAGAGAGGGTTCAAGAACAGTTTACCAACATAGCCCTTTCAGAACCAAGAATATCTTTTTCTTGCATTCCTATAGGAAAGACTACTTAATTTATTTTAACTACCTCAGTCACAATTCTAATTCTTTTTTCTTGTATTCTGTAGAAGTAATTTTTTGACTATTGGAATTTAGTTGGTTTGTTCGTTTGCTTGTTTTTCCAGAAGTGTCAGCCTAGCTTGTATTGTTTACTTCTTTTTCTGGTGACTGCTTTACTGTCTAAATGCCTGTTGTGTTTTGTTTACTTCTAATTTTTTTTTTTTTTAAGTCACAAGTGTAAATCCAGATGTTTAATTGTTTTATTCAGTTTGCTTGGTGCACAGTGGGCCCCTCTAATCTAAAAATAAATTTTGTTCCATCATGAGTAGTTTTTTCCTCTCTTGTTTTCTGTTTACACAATTCTCTCCTCCTTGAATTATCCTACGTATTTTGAACATCCTGAATCTGCTTGCCATGCTCCTCCCCCAATTATTTCTTTTCCTCAGATAATTTTCTTAAATTTATCTTCTATCTCTGTTATTCAGAATAGTTTTGTGGATTTGTTTTGTTTTAAGCTGAAGGGTAAATGAGACATTTCAACAGTTCACTGAGTAACCAAAGTACTTGAAAAATATCATGAAGATGTCAAAATTCTAAGAAGATGATAGTGAAGTTGACTATCTATGATTATTTATGAGAATCTGGCTTACATAAAGAAGGCCAGTATTGGCTGGAAAAAAGGGACTTGCTGGGAGCAGCAAACAGTTATTTTTACCGTATGCAGGTGTGGACATCACAATAACGAAAAGTTGTCCAGGATTCAAGTACCATCTTTTGGCTGTATTGGGTGAATGAAGTAAAGTAAGTGTTAGTCGCACAGTCATGTCCAACTCTTCACCACCCCATGGACTGTAACCCACCAGGCTTCTCTGTCCTTGGGATTCCCCAGGCAAGAATACTGGAGTGGGTTGCCATTTCCTTCTCCAGGGGATCTTCCCAACTCAGGGATGGAACCCAAGTCTCTTCTGCATCGCAGGCAGACTCTTCACTGCCTGGGCTACCAGGAAAGCCCACAAGGGGTACATACGCATCACTCAAAGGTGGATCCTAACATGAGAACCAGTGTCTGAGATCAGATTGAAAAGCATTCTGTCAAAAAACAGAACTAATACAGCTGACCACTGAAAAACAGGAGGAATGGAGCACCAACCCCTGCAACAGTGGAGAATTTGCATATAACTTTACCGTCAGCCCTCCATCGGAGAAGGCGATGGCACCCCACTCCAGTACTCTTGCCTGGAAAATCCCATGGACTGAGAAGCCTGGTAGGCTGCAGTCCATGGGGTCGTGAAGAGTCGGATACTACTGAGTGACTTCACTTTCACTTTCATGTAATGGAGAAGGAAATGGCAACCCACTCCAGTGTTCCTGCCTGGAGAATCCCAAGGACGGCAGAGCCTGGTGGGCTGCCATCTATGCAGTCGCACAGAGTCAGACACGGCTGAAGCGACTTAGCAGCAGCAGCAGCAGCCCTCCATATCACTAACTCCATATCTACAGCTTCAACCAACTACCGATAGTGTATTACTATAGGACAATTTTGTTTTTAAATCCAAGCAGAAGTGGACCCACAAAGTTCAAACCCATGTTGTTCAAGGGTCAACTCTATATTTAAAATATTCTATTTTCTGTTTAAAAGAAAACAATGTGGAGATTTTTTTTTGTCTTGTCCAAATAGGTGATTCATTGATTTTTAAAAAACCACTTTGTGTCTTCAACAAGTTGTATATCTGTCACTTTCCCATAATTTCTAGCAGTAAAGCTTGCTTTTTTTAAAAATCTTCTTCATCATTTTAATAGGCACACAGAAAGCAGATGAGGGTTAGACTCATGACCTAGCCATCATGTGATCTTGCAATCCCTTCTAATTTCCAGTTGGTTTCCAGGTATTTGCTGCCAAACTCATGGCAGAGGAGGGGGATAAGATTCCACATGGATATTAATGCTGACCAAAAAAAAAATAACAAAGATCAGAACTGGCTTGGGTTAAAGACCTATTCAAGGAAGCCAAAACAAGGGATAAACTTGTTTTGAAGATAGAGACAGAAATAGGTCAGATTTGAATGAGTTTCAAAAAGAACTGAACCATCTGAAAAGGGACTGAGGTCAGGGTCAATGGCATACTCTGTTTAATTAGTTACTTGCTGTTCTTATCGATCTCGTGACCTAAACAATGAGAAAAACCCATCCTCATTTCTTTCAGTATATCGCCACAAACCTAACCCGGGTTTCCTCAACTATAATAGGTCCCCAGCTGGTCTTCTTACCTCCAGAGCTCCTTCTTACACCTAAGATGCAAGTTATATCCCTTCTCAGGTTAAAACTGTCTTCAACTTCCCCTTGAAAGTGAAAGTGTTCGTTCACTCATGTCTGATTCTTTGGGACTCCATGGACTGTAGCCCTCCAGGCTCTGTCCATGGGATTCTCCAGGCACGAATACTGGAGTGGGTTGCCATTCTCTTCTCCAGGGAATCTTCCCAACCCAGAGACTGAACCTGGGTTCCCTGCATTGCAGGCAGATTCTTTACCATTCAGCCACCGGGGAAGCCCCATCCTCAGGATATATCCAAACTCTGTATGGTCTGCCAGGCCCTGCTCTATACAGCTTCTCCGTCACCACAGCCCCCATGCTCTCTGCCCCTCAACCTTGCTCTTCTTTCTTCTCCTAGATGGCCACCAATAGTCACCCTTGCCTCCAGGCCTAGTCACAACCTTTTTCCTCTGCCAGAAACATTCCCTCATCCATCTTTCTGAATACAATCTTAGCTCCTTCTTGACATTTAACTTTTCATAAAATATACTGCTTAGTTTCTCTTCATCCTGTAGATCCTAAGAAAATTTGCCCAGGGTGAACTAAAGACATAATTAATAGTAGCAGATCAAATGGTAACCCCTAAAAAGGTATGCCTTGGTGGGAAGAGCAAGAAGGTTTTTACCATATGCAGATGTGGATACCACAATAATGAATAACTGTCCAGAAACTATGAATGTTACCTTATTTGAGAAAAGTGTTTTTACAGATTTTATTAAGTTGAGGATTTTGAGATCATCTTGGATTATTCAGGTGGGCCCTAAATTCAATGGCAAGTGTCCTTATGAGATAGAAGAGGAGAAGACAGTGACACACAGAGGAAAGGGCAGAGGCAGAGACTGGTGTGAAGCAGCCATAAGTTAAAGCAGCTGGCAATCATCAAATGCTGGAAGAGGAACCCACTATTTTTTTAGAACCTCTGGAGGGAGTATAATCCCAGACACACCTTTAGATTTGTTCCCCAAAACTCTGAGAGAATAAATTTCTGCTATCTCAAGCCACAGTATTTGGAGTTACTTTTTATGGCAGGAATAGGAATAAAAAAATAATAGGAATAGGAAACTAATACATGGGTGTTGGGTCAGAAGTGTGCATGGACTTGCCTTATCTGTGACATTCTTTTTAAGTTTTATTTCATGCTGGTCTTGAAAGGCAAAGAGCTGGAGCCCAATGTCTGACATTTTCTTCTCTCTTCACCCCTTTTTAAAGGCAATCTGAGACTAGTATCTTGGCACTGACCTTGGATACTTATACAATTCTATTGGGCTAATAAGATCCTTTCAACTATTACCTTCTCTCTGTCTAAACCAATGGTTCATTCTAGCCCAGTGGTTGGTGTCTTATGTTTCTTAAGCTCAGCTTACTCTCCTCTTCTCTGACTCATCTCCACCCTTCTCACACTTCAGCAGTTTCCTTGAAATTAAAGTACACAGCCAATGTGCCCTGTCTCAAGTAGAGAGCCAAATTTCATTACCACTTGGAGCACTTTAAATCAATATTTGGGCATTTAATGATTTTGCTCATTTTATTTGAATACATTAGAGAAGTCTGATAGGCCCATTAGGGTCCCTGTGATTAACATCTTCGAATCAGCAAAAGGTGCCAATTTTAAAAAATCGGCTTGTTTCAAGCCCACCATAAAAATCTACATAATTTAGCAATTATTTTATCATTTTGAATATATATTAAAAAGTAGTTTTCAGTGTTTAATTAGAAGATATAGTCAACATATTTTAAAATGAGCTACCTCCTCTACATACTCAGAGTTGAAAGGAAGAAATATTTGGGGCCAGGTCCAATCTGTAAACTGGCTTCACATCATATTTCTGCCCAAAGCACACATGACCCTCAATCATCCTACATGCCCTTCTTATTTACAACTAATCAGATAAACTAGAATCTCCCCTAGAGCCTCTGGATAGTGGCGCCACAATTGATGAAGAGGATGTTTCCTCGAAACTCAGTAACTTTTTAAAGACCTGTGGTACATTCTAAGAGGCCCAGGCTTAACCATCATTCTGTTGCCTTCCTGCAAGAATTAGAGGTGAAAAGATGGATGCCACCTACCTGCTTCATCCTTCCTAGCCTTCCTCACTCAGACCCCATAATATATCTGTAAAATGCAGCCTTATAACTAAGTATAAAAAATACTGAGTGATTATCACTAATAGCTGTCTGGACTTTTGCTCAAAGAGGCGTGGATAGGTCTGATTAGGACATCAATAAAGCCAGCTGACCAACTGACCAGTGTGGTGATTCGGATACAGCCTTAAGGCTAGAATCAGGCACTGACCTGGTATGACACAGATGTTAAGAACCAGAAAATATCATAAAGAAATATAAAAGGATACCTAATCTTTAAACACTGGCAAGTAAAGACATGGAATGGGAAATAAAAAGCAAACACTGGGCAAAACTGAGTGGAACATCAAAAAAGCTGGGGAAGGGTGGTTGCAGGGTCTGAGCAATGCCACCTCATGGGGAAGTGGGCACAAGTGAATTAGTCATGCCTACTTAATGATCTGGGAGAAAACAGAAGCAGACAAAGCTCACCCAGCTGATTTCATCTCAAACCCTGTTCCTCATTCATCATTTCTGCTGCTGCTGCTGCTGCTAAGTCGCTTCAGTCATGTCTAATTCTGTACTCCTCCCCTAATCTGTACTATCTCTTGTAAGTCAACCACCATACCTGGCCCTAGTTTCTTTGCCAAGCCATTTGACTAGTTTCAAAAGCAACTCCTCTTTCAAAGTTTGAATTCAGTTGCTTCTGTTATTTGATTACTGCTCCTGAGCCTCCTGGGACCTCAGCACCTTCTAAAGTCCAACCATGATAGTATCAGCCAGGATAGTACAGAAGAGTGATACTTTCACATAACCACTCAGGGTGACAGAGAAACAGAAGGAACTGGGAGCTGCCATGAGGTCACCCTGAGAGGAAGAGGGAAGAACCATGATGTAGACCCAAAAGGCAGAGGGACTTCCACTGAACAGGTGAAGCTGTGTTCAAAAGGTTTCCTGTCTGGCTCAGTTATTGCTGTCTATATGCTAGTAACAGATTGAGCTAGATAGAATTTACTACGCAAATATCACCTTGGAAAGCTACAAACATTAATAGAGCAGCAAGGTGGTTATGATGACAGGCAAATAGCCAAGGAAACTTCTGGGAAAGAGATGAGAGACAGGGCTGAGAAGGAAGAGTCACAGAGTCCCCTCAGTAAAGAAACCTTCTAAATATCTGTAAAATGCAGCCTTATAACTAAGTATAAAAAATACTGAGTGATTATCACTAATAGCTGTCTGGACTTTTGCTCAAAGAGGCGTGGATAGGTCTGATTAGGACATCAATAAAGCCAGCTGACCAACTGACCAGTGTGGTGATTCGGATACAGCCTTAAGGCTAGAATCAGGCACTGACCTGGTATGACACAGATGTTAAGAACCAGAAAATATCATAAAGAAATATAAAAGGATACCTAATCTTTAAACACTGGCAAGTAAAGACATGGAATGGGAAATAAAAAGCAAACACTGGGCAAAACTGAGTGGAACATCAAAAAAGCTGGGGAAGGGTGGTTGCAGGGTCTGAGCAATGCCACCTCATGGGGAAGTGGGCACAAGTGAATTAGTCATGCCTACTTAATGATCTGGGAGAAAACAGAAGCAGACAAAGCTCACCCAGCTGATTTCATCTCAAACCCTGTTCCTCATTCATCATTTCTGCTGCTGCTGCTGCTGCTAAGTCGCTTCAGTCATGTCTAATTCTGTACTCCTCCCCTAATCTGTACTATCTCTTGTAAGTCAACCACCATACCTGGCCCTAGTTTCTTTGCCAAGCCATTTGACTAGTTTCAAAAGCAACTCCTCTTTCAAAGTTTGAATCCAGTTGCTTCTGTTATTTGATTACTGCTCCTGAGCCTCCTGGGACCTCAGCACCTTCTAAAGTCCAACCATGATAGTATCAGCCAGGATAGTACAGAAGAGTGATACTTTCACATAACCACTCAGGGTGACAGAGAAACAGAAGGAACTGGGAGCTGCCATGAGGTCACCCTGAGAGGAAGAGGGAAGAACCATGATGTAGACCCAAAAGGCAGAGGGACTTCCACTGAACAGGTGAAGCTGTGTTCAAAAGGTTTCCTGTCTGGCTCAGTTATTGCTGTCTATATGCTAGTAACAGATTGAGCTAGATAGAATTTACTACGCAAATATCACCTTGGAAAGCTACAAACATTAATAGAGCAGCAAGGTGGTTATGATGACAGGCAAATAGCCAAGGAAACTTCTGGGAAAGAGATGAGAGACAGGGCTGAGAAGGAAGAGTCACAGAGTCCCCTCAGTAAAGAAACCTTCTAGTGTGTGATGCTCCAACCTCCCTCAGCATTCAGTTCCCTCGCTAATTAACAACCTTGCCTATCTTTGAGCAAAGGACACACCAGCCAATGCTTACTTACCTGTACCAGGAAGACTACTTTAAACAAATGAATAAGACTGACAATTCTAAGCCTAGATAGTACCATGGACTGTGGCTACTGTGCAGGCTTATCCATCTCTTCCAGAATCTGTTATGCTAAATGCTGTTTCCTAATATGAATTACAGTTTCCAAGTGTCTTATCTGAATCACAGACACCAGTCTGTGAAAGTATAAAGCTGAATTCTGTTACCACTTGAATCTTCTGTTTTGATTTGGACCTCTGGATATTGAATTTATTGAGGTATGAGGAAGTGATTCTGGCTTATTCATGGCTTATCTATGACTTGACTTGAACTTTATGCTAATTAGAACAGCCTATCTTGTAGTCTATCAAACACACATATATTCAACATCAATGGAAACAACCCTCTTTTGTCAGACCAATTAAAAAAAAAAAAGAAAAGAAAGAGAGAAGACACAAATGGCCAGTGTAAGGAAATAGGGACGTAACTACAGATACTAAAAATATAATTTATGAGAAACTTATGTCAATAATTTGAGAATTCAGATCAAATGGACACATTTCTAGAAAGACACATCTTGTCACAGTCCACTCAAGAAGAATCAGACCATCTGAATATCTCTAGATCCATTAAAATTTATATTTATAGTTAAATCCTTCTCCCTGTCTCATTCCCTCAAAAGTCCTTTAGGTTCAGACAGCTTCTCTGAAAAATTCTAGCCTCTAAGAAATTTTAAGGAAGAAATTATGCCAAGTCGATGCAAACTAGAAAAGGAACAATTTCTAACTTATTTTACTCCAATACCAAAATATGATAATGATATTAAAAGAAAATAAACTACCAAAAAAATAATCCTTATACACAGGGAAGTGAAAATTCTTAACAAAGCATTAACAAATAAAATCCTATAAAAAAGGATAATGTATCATGACTAAGTGGGCTTTCCAGGTGCACAGTGGTAAAGAAACCACCTATCAAGCGGGAGACACAAGAGATGCGGATTCCATCCCTGAGTCAGGAAGATCCCCTAGAGTAGGAAATGGCAACCCATATTAGTATTCTTGTCTGGAAAATCCCATGGACAGAGGAGCCTGGTAGGCTACAGTCCATGGGGTCACAGAGTCTAACACAACTGAGCACAGCACAGCAAGTAGGGATTATTTTAAGAAGATGAGATTGCATCAGCATCTAAAAATCAATCAATGTGGTTTACCATATCAACAGATTCTACAAAAAAAATCATAAGATAATCTCGATGGATACATAAAAGCACTTGACAAAATTTCATTTTTAGTTATGATAAAAAAAATTCTGAGTAAAATAAAAATAGAATGAGTTTTCCTCAAACTGAAAAAGGGCATCTATATAAGGCCTTTAGCTAATATCATATTTTATAATGAAAAACTTAATATTTTCCTACTAAGATAAGGTGTCTGATTTCATCACTTTATTCAATATTGCACTGGACATCCTGGTTACTGAAATAGGCAAGAAAAATAAATTAAAACTATGTAGATTATAAATGAACCAGAACTGTCCTCATTCATAGCTGGCATATACAAAATCCCGAGAAATCTTAAAAAAAATTATTTGAACTAATAAGTAACCTTAGTAAGGATATTATTAGCTCAAATATAAAAATCAGTGTCCTTTCTACAGTCTCACAAGAAATGATTAAAAGCTGAAATTTAAAAAATAAAACTAACAATGCTATCTATAACTGCACCAAAAACTATATCAAGGGTGAAATTTCACAAATACTTGCAAAATCTATAGACAAAAATCCATAAAACAATGCTGAGAAATTATAGAAAAGCTACCTAAGTGGGAAAACAAATATGCCATTCAATATTGACAAAATTTCAGTTCTCCATAAATTAACTTATGGATTCAATGTAAGCCAAATCAAAAGATATTTTTAAAAAACGTGACATGCTAAATCTAAAATTTGTATAGAAACGCAGCCTTTGGAGTCAGACTGCCTGTGTTTTGAATGCTGACTTTACCACTTGCAAACTTGAGCAGATTCTGAGAGTTGTTTACCCAAAACTCCATCCTCCTTATCCTGCCTTTTCTAGTTTATAGTCCTTTATTTTCTTTACACGCCTAACTTTCTCTTTGGTGGCCCTATCCCTGCTTCCTAGATAAATCTTGAATTGTAATTGCATTCATCTTACCACCGATTGGTTTAAAGGTAAACAAGTGATCCCATACAGCCTATGATATATGAGTAGGATTCTACCAGATGACTGCTGAACAGGCTGCCTTGTTGATAAAAAGAGACATATCTCTTATTTCTGGATATGATATGGATGAATGTGAGGCCTGGAATGATGGCTCTCATGAGATGAATTAGTTTGAGGAAGGGTCTGACAGACAGGGAGGTAAAACAAAAAGGGAGAAAAAGCCTGCATTATAGACAAAGATTTTTATGGTTCTTCTGTGTTTTCTTGCCACCTCTTCTTAATGTCTTCTGCTTCCATTAGTTNGGACATGGAACAACAGACTGGTTCCAAATAGGAAAAGGAGTACGTCAAGGCTGTATATTGTCACCCTGCTTATTTAACTTAGATGCAGAGTACATCATGAGAAATGCTGGGATAGATGAAGCACAAGCTGGAATCAAGATTGCCAAGAGTAATATCAATAACCTCAGATATGCAGATGACACCACCCTTATGGCAGAAAGTGAAGAAGAGCTAAAGAGCCTCTTGATGAACATGAAAGAGGAGAGTGAAAAAGTTGGCTTAAGACTCAACATTCAGAAAACTAACATCATGGCATCTGGTCCCATCCCTTCATGGCAAATAGATAGGGAAACAATGGAAACAGTGACAGACTTTATTTTGGGGGTCTCCAAAATCACTGCAGATAGTGACTACAGCCATGAAATTAAAAGATGCTTGCTCTTTGGAAGAAAAGTTATGACCAACCTAGACAGCATATTAAAAAGCAGAGACATTACTTTGCAAATGAAGGTCCATCTAATCAAAGTTATGGTTCTTCCAGTAGTCATTTATGGATGTGAGAGCTGGACTATAAAGAAAACTGAGCGCTGAAGAATTGATGTTTTTGAACTGTGGTGTTGGAGAAGACTCTTGAGAGTCCCTTGGACTGCAAGGAGACCCAACCAATCCATCCTAAAGGAAACCAGTCCTGAACATTCACTGGAAGGACTGATGTTGAAGCTGAAACTTCAGGATCTGAAAAGACCCTGATGCTGGGAAAGATTGAAGTTGGGAGAAGCAGGGGATGACAGAGGATGAGATGGTTGGATGGCATCACCGACTCAATGGACGTGAGTTTGGGTAAACTCCGGGAGTTGGTGATGGGCAGGGAGGCCTGGCATGCTGCAGTCCATGGGGTTGCAAATAGTCGGATATGACTGAGCAACTGAACTGAATTGAACTGATAGAGGAAGTTGTTAAACTGCTGAATTATGCAGTCCTCTGTAGCTGTCATTTAGAGGAACTTGATATTATATAAGAAAATCAATTATCCTTACTTTTTAAAAGTGTCTTACTTTTGGGTTTCTGATACTTGCAGGCAGAAGCATCCTAACTGATAAAACCATGTCTTCAGATAAGTTAATTACTACTCTGTGCTTCAGCTTCTTTACCTTTAAGGGATAATAGTAATACCACTTACCTCTTAGAGTTTTTTAGGGTGGTTAAGTGAGACAATGCAAATAAATTATATAGTACCATGCCTAGTATGTAATCAATACATGTTAGCTGCAATTGTTATTAGTAATAGTACTATTATTATTAACTAATAATATTGACTCTCTTCCCTGAAAATGAGGGAAACTCATTACTGAAAGAGATTTAATCCCATCACCAAATATTTATTGGCTGCCTGCAGTATGCCAAACTGCATCACAACAGCTGTGAATGAGTCCCTGTCTTCCAAAGCTCACAGGCTAAAGGGGAGCAGAGTCAAGAAAAGAGGTAATACTCTTATGAAAACAATACTTATGGTACAAGTACTTTGCAATTTACAATCGCTTTGACTGGTTAAGTATAAGCTGTCAAGGTTACAAAGAGAAAGAACCTTTAACCATGGCTTGGTAGAGTATTAAGACAGTAAGACTTATAGGAAGAGATAGTATATAAACTAGGAACTTGAGAACTTGAATGAAATAGCCACATGAAGGGAACCCAGAAGAGTATCTGGAAGGTGTTCTAGGCAGAGGGGAAAAGAATCAACAAAGGTTGGGAGACAGGAAAGAGCACATGGCATTCAGGGAATTCTAAGACAGTTCAGTGTGGCTAAAAGAGTTCAGTGTGTCAGGCTGAGAGATGGATGAGCACTTTGAGGACACAAAGGTAGAATCTTTCTAAACCATGAAAAAGATGAACCAGCAGTCTCCATGGAAGGGTTTCTAATTTAGAAATCAGCATAAAGTAGGTCTTAGTAATGAAAACTGTGCTGCTCCTGGTTCATGTCTCTAAATATGAATTTGACCTGTTATTTATTTAAGATGCGAAGCTCTTGCCTATAGATCAAAGACCTCAGTTTAAAAAAAACATAAAATCTGGCTCAAGTTAAGATTGGAACTTTTAAAGTGGGGCAAGTTATAAATTAACAAGTTTCCTACTGTATGCATGAATTGGAGGCTTATGCTGAATTAGGTCACAGACCTGGACCAAATTAATTGGTCTTGATAATTTGGGTCCCCACGCTGTGACAGATATTCTGGGAAAGGCAGAGAGGGAGATTAGGGGAAATGGGCAAGTAGTAAGGTCTAGATAAGTGTAATCAAATTTAGAGAAAATCAGTTTGGAAAGGCTCTCAGAGATGCTCTGGTCAGAGCTCTCACACTTACAACAACATGGCAGTCTTTCTTTACATGTTCAAGTTTATCTTGTGCTTAGTCGCTCAGTCATGTTGACTCTTCTGATCCACAGACTGTAGCCCACCAGGCTCCTCTATCTATGGGAATTCTCCAGGCAAGAATACTAGAGTGGATAGCCTATCCCTTCTCCAGGGGATCTTCCCAACCCAGGAATCAAACCCAGGTCTCCCACAATGAAGGCAGATTCCTTACTCTCTGAGCCACCAGGAAGTCCAAGAATACTGGAGTGGGTAGCCTATCCCTTCTCCAGGGGATCTTCCCAACCCAGGAATCAAACCCAGGTCTCCCGCAATGAAGGCAGATTCCTTACTCTCTGAGCCACCAGGAAGTCCAAGAATACTGGAGTGGGTAGCTTATCCCTTCTCCAGGGGATCTTACCAACCCAGGAATCGAACTGGAGTCTCCTGCATTGCAGGCAGATTCTTTATCAAATGAGCTACCACGGAAGACCCAAGCTTATCTCTGCTGCTATTAAGTCACTTCAGTTGTGTCCGACTCTGTGCGACCCCATAGACAGCAGCCCACCAGGCTCCCCCGTCCCTGGGATTCTCCAGGCAAGAATACTGGAGTGGGTTGCCATTTCCTCCTCCAATGCATGAAAGTGAAAAGTGAAAGTGAAGTTGCTCACTCATGTCTGACTCGTAGCAACCCCATGGACTGCAGCCTACCGGGCTCCTCCGCCCATGGGATTTTCCAGGCAAGAGTCCTGGAGTGGGGTGCCATTGCCTTCTCTGAAGGTTATCTCAATAGGGTGCAAACATGGCCAGAAATTCCTCCAATCAATCCCTGCATGCATGCCTTTTATGCTGTGACTTTGCAGTTTGCCATATCAAGAGATGGAGTCTGTGTCTCCAACCCTTAAATGTCAGTTTGGTCCTCTTTCTTGTTTCAACAAATAAAATATTGGCCAATAAGATACAAGAGATGCTTAGAAAGTATTTGCTAATTGCAGTTTGTCCTATTCTTCTGCACTTTGTAACCTTAGGATGATCATGTAAATCAGTTCAGTTCAGTTCAGTTGCTCAGTCGTGTCCGACTCTTTGCAACCCCATGAATCGCAGCACGCCAGGCCTCCCTGTCCATCACCATCTCCCGGAGTTCACTCAGACTCACGTCCATCGAGTCCGTGATGCCATCCAGCCATCTCATCCTCGGTCGTCCCCTTCTCCTCCTGCCCCCAATCCCTCCCAGCATCAGAGTCTTTTCCAATGAGTCAACTCTTCGCATGAGGTGGCCAAAGTACTGGAGTTTCAGCTTTAGCATCATTCCTTCCAAAGAAATCCCAGGGTTGATCTCCTTCAGAATGGACTGGTTGGATCTCCTTGCAGTCCAAGGGACTCTCAAGAGTCTTCTCCAACACCACAGTTCAAAAGCATCGATTCTTCGGCGCTCAGCTTTCTTCACAGTCCAACTTTCACATCCATACATGACCACAGGAAAAACCATAGCCTTGACTAGGCGGACCTTAGTCGGCAAAGTAATGTCTCTGCTTTTGAATATACTATCCAGGTTGGTCATAACTTTTCTTCCAAGGAGTAAGCGTCTTTTAATTTCATGGCTGCAGTCACCATCTGCAGTGATTTTGGAGCCCAAAAAAATAAAGTCTGACACTGTTTCCACTGTTTCCCCATCTATTTCCCATGAAGTGATGGGACCGGATGCCATGATCTTCGTTTTCTGAATGTTGAGCTTTAAGCCAACTTTTTCGCTCTCCTCCTTCACTTTCATCAAGAGGCTTTTTAGCTCCTCCTCACTTTCTGCCATAAGGGTGGTGTCATCAGCATATCTGAGGTTATTGATATTTCTCCCGGCAATCTTGATTCCAGCTTGTGTTTCTTCCAGTCCAGCGTTTCTCATGATGTACTCTGCATATAAGTTAAATAAGCAGGGAGACAATATACAGCCTTGACGTACTCCTTTTCCTATTTGGAACCAGTCTGTTGTTCCATGTCCAGTTCTAACTGTTGCTTCCTGACCTGCATACAGATTTCTCAAGAGGCAGGTTAGGTGGTCTGGTATTCCCATCTCTTTCAGAATTTTCCACAGTTTATTGTGATCCACACAGTCAAAGGCTTTGGCATAGTCAATAAAGCAGAAATAGATGTTTTTCTGGAACTCTCTTGCTTTTTCCATGATCCAGCGGATGTTGGCAATTTGATCTCTGGTTCCTCTGCCTGTTCTAAAACCAGCTTGAACATCAGGGAGTTCACGGTTCACATATTGCTGAAGCCTGGCTTGGAGAATTTTGAGCATTACTTTACTAGCGTGTGAGATGAGTGCAATTGTGCGGTAGTTTGAGCATTCTTTGGCATTGCCTTTCTTTGGAATTGGAATGAAAACTGACCTTTTCCAGTCCTGTGGCCACTGCTGAGTTTTCCAAATTTGCTGGCATATTGAGTGCAGCACTTTCACAGCATCATCTTCCAGGATTTGAAACAGCTCAACGGGAATTCCATCACCTCCACTAGCTTTGTTCTTAGTGATGCTTTCTAAGGCCCACTTGACTTCACATTCCAAGATGTCTGGCTCTAGATTAGTGATCACATCCTCATGATTATCTGGGTCGTGAAGATCTTTTCTGTACAGTTCTTCTGTGTATTCTTGCCACCTCTTCTTAATATCTTCTGCTTCTGTTAGGTCCATACCATTTCTATCCTTTATCGAGCCCATCTTTGCATGAAATGTTCCCTTGGTATCTCCAATTCTCTTGAAGAGATCTCTAGTCTTTCCCATTCTGTTGTTTTCCTCTATCTCTTTGCACTGATTGCTGAAGAAGGCTTTCTTATCTCTTCTTGCTATTCTTTGGAACTCTGCATTCAGATGCTTATATCTTTCCTTTTCTCCTTTGCTTTTCGCCTCTCTTCTTTTCAGTACTATTTGTAAGGCTTCTCCAGATAGCCATTTTGCTTTTTCGCATTTCTTTTCCATGGGGATGGTCTTGATTCCTGTTTCCTGTACAATGTCACGGACCTCATTCCCATCATGTAAATAAACCCACACTAATCTCCTGGAGGAAAATAGGCTGAATAAAGAGAGGTCCAAACACCCCAGCCATCATAAGCAAAGGTGTCATAAACTGACCCCCAGCTGCTCTCAGTCTGATGAGTGAGCCCTGATGAGACAAGCAGAAGTACCACCCAGCTGAGCTCAGTACAGATTGCTGAGAATTCCTTAGAAACAGGAACTAAACAAACTGCTATTGTTTTAAGCTACTTAGCTTCAGCATATTTTAATAAGCAGTGAAAGTGAAACAATACATCCACTAAAAATGTCAACATCAAAAACAGGTGAAATAAGACCTGATGATTGAAACAGTGATGAAGGAGATGGAGTTTAGGCCACCCCCTTCCTAAAAGCCAAGAGTACATCGCTCTCCCTCAGGAGTCACTAAAGAGGGTCTGCAGAACCACTGCTGCTGCTAAGTCGCTTCAGTCGTGTCTGACTCTGTGCGACCCCACAGACGGCAGCCCACCAAGCTCCCCCGTCCCTGGGATTCTCCAGGCAAGAACACTGGAGTCGGTTGCCATTTCCTTTTCCAATGGATGAAAGTGAAAAGTGAAAGTGAAGTCGCTTAGCCATGTCTGACTCAGAGACCCCGTGGACTGCAGCCTACCAGACTCCTCCGTCCATGGGAGTTTCCAGGCAAGAATACTGGAGTGGGATGCCATTGCCTTCTCCCTGCAGAACCACTAGATCTCTGAATAAGACTTTGCCATATTTGTTCAAGTCAATATCGATTTGATACATGAGGACACTAAGGCCCAGAGGTGACAATAATTGGCTGATGTCCATCAGTGTACTGTAAATGTCTGGCCATTGTTCATAGATGGGTATCTAAAAATGAATTAGACCAATGAGAAACTTATTTTAAGAGGATGTAAGGTAAAAATCAATTTCAGCCATCCTTGAGAGACAAGCCTACCCAAAAACAGTCATCGCAGCATATGGTCGAGAGAAAAACTGAAGAGAAGTCAAATCCCAATGATATCACATGTGTCAAGCTGAACCTAAGCAAGACCTGCCCTAGACTTTCCAATTATATGATGAAAAAAACTCCCATTTAATGATTAAGCCAGTATGAGCAGTATTTTTTGACACTTATGACCAGGATTCCTAATTGATTCACTTATGCTAATATATTTATTCAAATTCACTTGGATGATCAGTACCTAAACATAGACTCTATCCACTTGATTCCAAATCCTTCCTGCTCTCTCTCCAACAGGACAAGATAAAATGCAACATATTCATTCCTTGTGTATCTTCTTGAAGAGAACAGAGATATGGAAACGTTTTCACATGAAAAAGGTAAAAGTGGAGATCAAGAAGGAAGAATCTCAGAGTGGTGTCCCTGGAATCAAAAATACACAGAAACCCATAAGATTGAACTGGCTATATGAGGGGATATATCAGCAGGTAGAAAGAGTAACTTGAAGCTGAGTCCAAGCAGTCAGCCTAAGCCACTGAATTGTGATTCTTTAAATCTCTCTTGCTTGGAATCAGAATTGGTGTGAGTGGGAGGAAGAGGAGCTCAGCTCTTTGTGGGGATTAGGTGATCTTCAGTATAAGGAAATATCGGCTATATGGGACAGGAAGCCAGACTAACTAATAATGCAAAGTACGCAGATACATGACATGCAGAGCAAGGTTACCAGACTGAGATGTCAAAACTCAGAGCAGAACCCTGTCTCTCTGACATGAACTCACACCACAGTTGGACAAATGTATGCTCTATCTAATCATCAGAAAGTAAAAACAGGCCTTTCCTTCTTCTACTTGTTTGCAAATTCAAAGTCTAACAACTTTACTACTCAACTGCTTGATGATTAGTAGGCGGTAATTTAAACTATACACATTATGCTAAGTATCCTTATATTAATTCAGTCTGAGTGAGTTTTTATAAAATGCTTTGTTCTGCTCAATAAAGTTAATTATATGTTCTATGTTTCATAACTGAGTGTCTTGATTTTTTTAAACATAATGGCAGCTTCAATTGCATTTCCTTATAAACTCAGATGTGTAACAAAAAGCAATCCATATAAGGAAACAGAGGCCATTCCCCACCATCCTGACCCTCCACCCCCAGAGGTAGGGAATGTCCTATATGTTTACAGAGGCTGTCTGTACCCAAGAGACCCTGGAGCCAACGTCCTGAGCAAACAGGATCCCAGGAAACCTCTCTGATGTGGAAGGGAAAGGTGAGTTCTGATCTCAGAGCTCTGAACATAAGTACCCAGGGTTGGTTCTAGTGGGCTTTGAGAACAAGAGGTTAAGAGGTGGTATTTACCCAGTATATAAGCAATTCCACAACACAGGCTCTTCTAGAAAATGTGTTTATTCATGGATCCTGTTCAGATTCTCTTGCAGAAAAGCAGGGATGTAGGCTATATCTACTGCACTCCAGTACTCTTGCTTGGAAAATCCCATGGACAGAGGAGCCTGGAAGACTGCAGTCCATGGGGTCTCTGAGCGTCGGACACGACTGAGTGACTTCACTTTCACTTTTCACTTTCATGCACTGGAAAAGGAAATGGCAACCCACTAAAGTGTTCTTGCCTGGAGAATCCCAGGGACGGGGAGCCTGGTGGGCTGCTGTCTATGGGGTCGCCTAGAGACAGACACGACTGAAGTGACTTAGCAGCAGCAGCAGGCTGTATCTAGCCTGGGTCTAAGATCCCAGACAGGAACATGAAGGAGAGATATCACTTATATGAAGATTATAGAAGAAATATGAAAGTGAAACTTGCTCAGTCATGTCCAACTCTTTGTGACCCCCACAGACTATACAGTCCATGGAATTCTCCAGAATGCTGCAGCTGGTAGCCTTTTCCTTCTCCAGGGGATCTTCCTGGAGATTGAACCCAGGTCTCCCACATTGCAGGCGGATTCTTTACCAGCTGAGCCACATAGCTAGCAATTATTGAACTATTATTCTAAGCACTGTATATGCATCAACCCATTTAATCCTCTTTAATATCTCATGAAGTAGGTATAATTACCCACAATGTAGAGATGAGGAGAACTGAGGTTGAGAGAGCTTAGGTGATTTGGGCGTAGAGCCAGGTAACTAACACTTAGAGTCAACAGGGCTGACCAGGAGTCAGCATCCTGAGGAGAGAGTGAAATCAATTGAAACAGCACAGCCAAACAACCCTCATAGGTACCTAGGGAATCATAGGGACATGGCAGGGTTAGAGGAGGAGGAAGCAGAACCCCAGACCAGATCCTCTCGCTTGGCACTGAGCACAGATGGCTTCAGGCACACACAAAGAAGGAGGCCACTAAGCAGTCAGTAGACGATGCTGAAGGACAAGAAAACATAGGGCCCAGGAAATGAAAGAGGAGATACACAAGTTGTTAGCTCATTTTTATAACAGTTACCTAGTAATGCATTTTTTATTTAATCAGCACAATGTATTGGTTTATATTTAATTAATGATGCAGTCACACTCCACCCAGCACAGGATTTGGCATGTGATAAAAACTGGAGAAATATTTGCTATTTAAAAAACTTTATTGGTGGTTATTACTAAAAATAACTTATAGGTACACTGCTAGATGCAGCTTAGTTTGGTAGAAAGATGATAGAACTGATGGAAGAACAGTGTTCGAATATAGACTCAAACATTTCTTGTCCATGTGCTCTTGGACAAGCCATTTCACCACTCTGGGGCTAGTTTTTTGCAGCAGTAAATGGGGATAATAATAACATTAAACTTACCCTCAGGCCTGTTTCTGAGATCAAGTGAGATAATGCATCTGAAAGCATTTTAGAAACTATAAAATACCATCTTCGTGTTAGGTTCCATTAACCTAATTAACCTTCCTATTTACAAATACATTGCATTTTGGCAGTTAATATTTCACTTGATTTGTCCATTGGTAATGACATTTAGAGTAGAGCTACAGATCACTAGGCAGGGGTGGCCATACACAAACTGCTATTTCTTGATCTACTTGGGGTAGAAATACCCCCGGCCAGCCACTCAGAAAATTCAGGGATTTAGCTCCTAGCTCTTCCATTCAAATGCTTTGTAACCATAACAAGTTAGGAAAATCTCTGAATCTCAATTGTCATCCCTCAGAAATAAAAGTGAGAATGGCATCTGCCCTATTCACTTTTTAGCGCTGTGGTAAGGAAACTAGGAGAGTAGAAAACCGAAGTGTTAAAAGGTAGGAAAAACCATAGATGAAGGAGTAGATAAAGCCACAGAGCACCCTAGGTCAGCTATGGGCACCGGAAGAAGCAGGACCAAAACAACTGGACTCAAACTTTTAATAAATGTTTTGAGCACCTTGGTGTTCTCAAGTCCAATTAGGGAGATGAAGGTGCATTTCACAGAGCAGAGAGGTACCAGAAGTAATCCAAAAATATTAGATGGCCCCCCTCACTCCAACAAGTCCTGACCACTAAAGCATTCTTTGTCTAGATTTAACACACATCTGCCAACCTACGAAGTGCTGATACCAGATTCTCCCAGGCATGTTTTCAACTGTATTTCCAGCAATCCTCCCAATAAGCCAAGGAAATCAATGTCATAGACCTATTTATGAGGGGAGAAAAGGGCTTCCCAGGTAGCTAGTGGTAAAGAATCCACCTGCCAATGCAGGAGACACAGGAGATGTCTTCCCACCCCAAGGATCCCCGGGTTGGGAAGATCCCCTGGAGGAGAGCATAGCAACCCACTCCAGTATTCCTGCCTGGAGAATCCCATGGAGAGAGGAGCCTGGCAGACAGCAGTCCATAGAGTCACAGAGTCCAACACAACAGAGAGACAGAGCACACCCCCAAGAGAAAATGTGTGTAATGTAAGTGCCACGTGTCAGGCTCACAGTCTCCACGGTGATGGGGAAAGTTCAGAGCAGTGTCAACCTCCAAGCCTGGGAATGGAGAGTGGCCAACAGCCCAGCTGGCTCTCCCTCTCCAAGCCTCAGTTTACCCATCTATAACAACAGGGGTGTGGGTCTTTTGCCTGTGACTGTGGTGGTCTGTGATTCTGAGAAAGTGGCAACCTTGTTTCTATTCTGCTCCTGTGAAGGACCCTCTGAATGATTTATGACCAAAGTCTTTTATTCTCACTATCCCTCTTTGGACTTATTTTTAGGCATTTGTCCGTTTGGTTATAGGTTCTATTGAAAGCCAACTTCATCAATCACACCTGCAAACCCATGGAAAAAGACAGACTGAATATTCCACTCAATTCTCTTCTCCAAGGAGAAACTCGTTTTTCCTTTACCTTCTAAGGAAAAAAGAGAGAGAGAGAGAGATTAGTGGTTTTAACCACTAATCACAACTAATGGAAGGTGCACTCTGCTGTTTCTGACTACAATGACTGGAGGCAGACCCCAGGGAAGTCAATATTAGATCGATTCGCAGATAGAAGTTGGGGAAGGTGTAAAAAGCTCCCATGGTAGGTCCGTTGGAGAGCCCTGTGAGGGCTGCACTTGACTGGGAAACGTTTAAATCTATTTTCTTTTGACCTCTGAGAACTCTTAAGTAAATGCGGCAAGTAGGAGGAAGCTGTTTGCAACAGGTCTGGTGTTTTGACATTTCATTTCAAAGGGCACAGGGTCTTTCTGAAGGAGGAGAGGGCAAATGCTTACAGTTAATGGAAGCAATGCTGAGCAACTGGTATCATCAGATTTCCTGGCTGAGTTCAGAAGCAGGGAATTCAAGGAGACACTAAGGGGTGATACAAAGCTACACCCCATAGAGAGCCAGGGGAAGAAAATGAGAGGTGTGGACAACCTCAACAAAAGACAGGGCCCAGAGAGTGGAAGGGGCTCTTAATAGCAGATAAGGACACTTGGCTTCTAATTGCAGCTAGCTTTTAATAGGCACTCTAGTATTAATTGGTTTTCATGAACTACTTGCTCAAAACTGCTTTCTCTCCTCATATTGCTCATATCTCCTCAAATTTGTATCTATCAAAATATTCCATACCTAACTATATATTCTGTATCATTTAAATATTTTTATATCTATATAATTGATATAGATATGTTCTTTTTCTCTGGAAAATCTGACTGGCTGCCTCAGCCATTTGTGGGCTGAAGGCTAGAATCCTACTGAGGACTCACTGGGTGGGGATTCTCTCCTGCGAGAGGGTGGGAATCACTTCAGTTCAGTTCAGTCGCTCAGTCATGTCCAACTCTTTGTGACCCCATGGACTGAAGCATGTCAGGCCTCCCTGTCCATCACCAACTCCCGGAGTTTACCCAAACTCATGTTCATTGAGTCGATGATGCCATCCATCTCATCCTCTGCCATCCCCTTCTCCTCCTGCCTTCAGTCTTTCCCAGCTTCAGGGTCTTTTCAAATGAGTCATCTCTTCACATCAGGTGGCCAAAGTACTGGAGTTTCAGATTCAACATCAGTCCTCTCAGTGAACATTCAGGACTGATCTCCTTGCAGTCCAAGGGACTCTCAAGAGTCTTCTCCAACACCACAGTTCAAAAGCATCAATTCTTCAGCATTCAGCCATACATGACCACTGGAAAAACCATAGCCTTGAGTAGATGGACCTTTGTTGGCAAAGTAATGTCTCTGCTTTTGAATATGCTTTCTAGGTTGGTCATAACTTTCCTTCCAAGGAGTAAGCGTCTTTTAATTTCATGGCTGCAATCACCATCTGCAGTGATTTTGGAGCCCAGAAAAATAAAGTCTGACACTGTTTCCACATCTATTTGCCATGAAGTGATGAGACCGGATGCCATGATATTGGTTTTCTGAATGTTGAGCTGTAAGCCAACTTTTTCACTCTCCTCTTTCACGTTCATCAAGAGGCTTTTTAGTTTCTCTTCACTTTCTGCCATAAGGGTGGTGTCATCTGCATATCTGTGGTTATTGATATTTCTCCTGGAAATCTTGATTACAGTTTGTGCTTCCTCCAGCCCAGCATTTCTCATGATGTACTCTGCATNATTTCATGGCTGCAATCACCATCTGCAGTGATTTTGGAGCCCAGAAAAATAAAGTCTGACACTGTTTCCACATCTATTTGCCATGAAGTGATGAGACCGGATGCCATGATATTGGTTTTCTGAATGTTGAGCTGTAAGCCAACTTTTTCACTCTCCTCTTTCACGTTCATCAAGAGGCTTTTTAGTTTCTCTTCACTTTCTGCCATAAGGGTGGTGTCATCTGCATATCTGAGGTTATTGATATTTCTCCTGGAAATCTTGATTACAGTTTGTGCTTCCTCCAGCCCAGCATTTCTCATGATGTACTCTGCATCTACGTTAAATAAGCAGGGTGACAATATACAGCCTTGATGTACTCCTTTTCCTATTTGGAACCAGTCTGTTGTTCCATGTCCAGTTCTAACTGTTGCTTCCCAACCTGCATACAGGTTTCTCAAGAGGCAGGTCAGGTGGTCTAGTATTCCCATCTCCTTCAGATTTTTCCAGATTATTGTGATCCACACAATCAAAGGCTTTGGCATAGTCAATAAAGCAGAAATAGATATTTTTCTGGAACTTTTTTTGCTTTTTTGATGATTCAGCGGATGTTGGCAATTTGATCTCTGGTTCCTCTGCCTTTTCTAAAACCAGCTTGAACATCTGGAAGTTCACAGTTCACGTATTGTTGAAACCTGACTTGGAGAACTTTGAGCATTACTTTACTAGTGTGTGAGATGAGTGCAATTGTATTTGACAAAATGTGATCCACTAGAGAAGGGAATGGCAAACCACTTCAGTACTCTTGCCTTGAGAACACCATGAACAGTATGAAAAAAGATAGGAATATTTGGGCACAAATGAGGATAGATATAGGGTACCTGTTTTGTTTACCCAATGTCTACCTCTGGTCAAGTGTTTCTCCCTTATGTGGTTGTCTATTAGTTAAATATCCAAGAGCATAGTCTAGTTCTAGTTCAAAGAGATTTAACCTATTTGCCTGAAAACCCTTGAATTCTGGTGAGAAGACATGAATTCTGGTGAAAACCCTTGAATTCTGGTGAGAAGTCCTTGAGGGACTTACAAATGGGAAGAAACTAGATAGGATCCAGATGAGTATCTTGAGGCAGTTGTTTTCTGGATGGAAAGAAGAAGAAATATAGTATAGTATAGTGGTAAAGCACTCAGCCCTGTGGTTATGATCCCAGTGAATCTGAGGTTCTTGATATCTTGTTGCAGAAAGAATTCAGTGAGAGACAAAGTAATAGGGAAGAAGTGGATTTACTTACAAAGAAACACACTCCACAGACAGAGTGTGGGCCATCTCAGAAGATGAGAGCCTCAAAATATGGTTACTTTCTGTGGGCTCAGTAATTTCATAGGCCAATAAGTAGGAGGATTATTTCAATTATTTTGGAGAAGGGGTGGGGATTTCCAGGAATTGGGCCATGGCCCACTTTTTGACCATTTATTATTGGCCTCAGAATTGTTATGGCACTGGTGGGTGTGTCACTTACCATGCTAGTGTATTACAAGGAGTGCTTTAGGTTCAAGGCGCACTGAAAGTCTAATCTTCCACCATCTTGAACCTAGTTGGTTCTAAACAGTTTTTGTTATGTGTGATGGCCATGTCATTCTTGTAAAGGTTGTGTCCTGCCCTTCCCTTCTTATTTCAGATTCAGTCAGACCTAGGTTCCAACTCCCATTTTATCCATTACTCAGTGAGCAAATTATGGGATTCCCAGGTGACTCCATTAAATTAAAAGGTGCTTACTCCTTGGAAGGAAAGTTATGACCAACCTAGACAGCATATTAGGGGAAGGCAATGGCACCCCACCCCAGTACTCTTGCCTGGAAAATCCAATGGACGGAGTAGCCTGGTGGGCTGCAGTCCATGGGGTCGCTAACAGTCGGACAGACTGAGCGACTTCACTTTCACTTTTCTCTTTCATGCATTGGAGAAGGAAATGGCAACCCACTCCAGTATTCTTGCCTGGAGAATCCCAGGGATGGGGGAGCCTGGTGGGCTGCCGTCTANGACTTCACTTTCACTTTTCTCTTTCATGCATTGGAGAAGGAAATGGCAACCCACTCCAGTATTCTTGCCTGGAGAATCCCAGGGATGGGGGAGCCTGGTGGGCTGCCGTCTATGGGGTCACACAGAGTCAGACACGACTGAAGTGACTTAGCAGCAGCAGACAGCATATGAAAAAGCAGAGATATTACTTTGTCAATAAACGTTCATCTAGTCAAGGCTATGGTTTTTCCAGTAGTCATGTATGGATGTGAGCGTTGGACTATAAAGAAAGCTAAGTGCTGAAGAATTGATGCTTTTGAACTGTGGTGTTGGAGAAGACTCTTGAGAGTGCTTTGGACTGCAAGGAGATCCAACCAGTCCATACTAAAGGAGATCAGTCCTGGGTGTTCTTTGGAAGGACTGATGTTGAAACTGAAACTGCAATAGTTTGGCTACCTGATGCGAAGAGCTGACTCATTTGAAAAGACCCTGATGCTGGGAAAGATTGAGGGCAGCAGCAGAAGGGGACGACAGAGGATGAGGTGGCTGGATGGCATCACTGACTCAATAGACATGGGTTTGGGTGGATTCTGGGGGTTGGTGATGAACAGGGAGGCCTGGCGTGCTGCAGTTTATGGGGTCGCAAAGAGTCGAACACAACTGAGCGACTGAACTGCACTGAAGTACTTGAAAATACACAGTATATTTTATTTACTTAAAATTCTAATTTTAATTTAATTTTCTCATTTTACTAAGCACTTTTAACTGTAATAATTTATAATTTTTTTAGAAAAGACAACATAGTTTCATTCTATAAAGACAGTAAGTATGTTTGACATTCCTTCATAAAACCATTCTTTTTGACATGTTGTTACTAAGCAAGAACAAATTTTTAAATAAAAGAGAAATGAAAAAGAAAAACATAAAACAGTATATCTTATTACCACCCAAAGAGAACCCCTGTTGACTGTTTTATAAGTTCCCATATCTATATAAATAGAGTATTTTCCAAAAATGAAATTTTACTAAATAGAGATTATCTTTTGTAGGTTTAATAGAACAGTCCCTCTAGTCTCACTTCATTGAGTGCTTTCTCCATCAGCCCCAAAGACCTTATTCTCAGAGGTGTCATGTGATTCATGCTGTACTGTGCCTTTAAAGCCTTCCTTGAGGAAAATCCTTTGTGAGGTTTAAATCTGGACCTCTTTATCTTCAGATAGTTGTAAACAGTGATATTAGGTTTCATGAAGAAATACCGTGGATTGGCAGACCTGAGTCATTAACATAGGTGTCCCTTCAGAGGGAACAGAGGATCTAAAAATGAAGACATTTTCTGGGAAAAATAGGATGAGAAAGTAAAACTCAGGGACTTCCCTGGTGGCTCAGATGGTAAAGCGTCTGTCTACAATGCGGGAGACCTGGGTTCGATCCCTGGGTTGGGAAGATCCCCTGGAGAAGGAAATGGCAACCCACTCCAGTATTGCTTGGAAAATCCCACGGACAGAATAGCCTGGTAGGTTACAGTCTGTGGGGTCGCAAAGATTCGGACACAACTGAGCAACTTCACTTCACTTCACTTCAATTCACTTCACTTCATGTTCCAAAAATAAAGATGTGAGAATTGGAATTGATTCACTGTTGGAGAAAACTCTTGAGAGTCCCTTGGACTGCAAGGATATCCAACCAGTCCATTCTGAAGGATATCAACCCTGGTATTTCTTTGGAAGGAATGATGCTAAGGCTGAAACTTCAGTACTTTGGCCACTTCATGAGAAGAGTTGATTCACTGGAAAAGACTCTGATGCTGGGAGGGATTGGGGGCAGGAGGAGAAGGGGACAACCAAGGATGAGATAGCTGGATGGCATCACGGACTTGATGGACATGAGTCTGAGTGAACTCCAGGAGTTGGTGATGAGCAGGGAGGCCTAGCGTGCTGCGATTCATGGGGTCACAAAGAGCTGGACATGACTGAGCGACTGAACTGAACTGAACTAATGACTCTCCCAAACCTTACTTGGTGGCCTCCTAGGAATCTATAAAGATTATAACAGGGGTCTGCAAATCAGCTTCCATATTTCTTAAAATGTAATGGTAATCACAGGTTTCATCACAATATGGCTGTGTAAATTAGCTAAATGTCAAGGATCTTCCCTTGTCTAAAACCATCTCAACTCACTTTGAAATACCATTGCAACTTAGAAAATTTTGTTTTTAGTAAAAGTATAGGAATAATTAACAATGACTTAAGAAATGGAAACTTTACCTTATTTTTGACACGAGTCTCATCTATTTCTTGAACTCTACTCTTTGTTTAATCTTTCAGCTTGTTTCCCTTCTCATGTCCCATCTTGTGATTCACATTGGTGTCTCCTCAGGACACTCTTTTCTATCTGATATCTCTGAGAAGCTCTGGTAAGACCTACCCAGAATTCCAGGCTTCTCTTCCTTGGTTTCTGCAGAAGTGCAGTAGAATCTGCTTGTTTTTAGCTAGGAAACATGTTTTTTCCAAGAATCAGGCAGAATTTTTACTTATGAATCTAGTGGAGGAGTGATTCTCTCAAGAGAGCCACCAGAGATCCAAGGTCCTGATCTAAAAGCAGTAAAATAAAAAACCCAGATTATTGGTTACACTATTTGCGAATTGGGTAAAGCCAAGATGACTGAGGAAAGCTTTTAATAAAGACCATAGGGGCTTATTTCAAGCACAGACATTTCTGAGTGAAGTTCCATCCTTTAGTTCTAAAGTAACAGAGGAGATTCTTCCTTGTATCCTCATTTTCTCTCTCTAGGAGAACTTTCACAAGATAATGTAGCAACTGACCACTGTGGGGGTACTAAATAATTTTAGAGACTTCCTAAAGGTCTTCCTGAGATACAAGAGGAAATAACCTAATTCTTGATCCCTACTGCTACTGCTAAGTCACTTCAGTTGTGTCCAACTCTGTGCGACCCCATAGATGGCAGCCCACCAGGTTCCTCCATCCCTGGGATTCTCCAGGCAAGAGTACTGGAGTGGGGTGCCATTGCCTTCTCTGTCTTGATCCCTAGGAGTTTACAAGTTTGACAAGCAGGTTTGTTGTTGTTTTAGTTGCTAAACCATGTTCAACTCTTTTGGGACCCCAATGGGCTACAGCCAGTCTGCAGAACACAACAGAAGGTTGACTAAAACGTGTGCCAAAGTCTGTGAAAGTGAGGATAAAGAGGAGCAGAAAGGTCTTTCTGTTTCCTAGAGAAACATTTGCACCGGTCCCCAGAAATTAATACAATTTTTTTTAAAAAGAATGGAAAGAAAGAATTTTAGGTGTAAGGTACAACATGAGCAAAAACTTGGAGGCATGAAGAATGAATGATAAAAGGGAGAACGGTATCATTGCTGAAGTTCAAACTAGAGAGGGCTGTAGTGGGAAGGAATTCTGCAAAGAATTTCAGGGCCAGAATATACTGTGCCCTGAATCCCAGGCTTGGAGGATTTTATTCTGCTCTATATTCAATAAAAAGCCATTGAAGGATTTTAAGGAAGAATTATTTTCAGAGCTCTGCCTTAGAAAGATTTATCTGGCAGAAACAGTAAGATAGTAAGATTGGAGGCCAGGAAACCAATTATTAAAAATAATATCAATGACAGATGTTGAAGACCTGAAATAGTACATTATGAAAAGAAAGAGACCGAGTTTTGGCCACAAAAACATCTGTCGTTTGAGAAGGTGGGCACTGAGCTTTAGCCTATGGCTGTCAACTCCATCCCTGTCTGTGTCCCCAGGAAGATCTAAAGTAAATATTTTTACTTGAAAAGAAGCTCAACAAAGACAGATATAAAACATTTCTTGTGGGGGTTATGGGCATCAATAGTGCCCTGAAAAGTGGAAAAGCTCTGGCAAAGTTAAGACCTGATGGTCACATTTCCAAATGCTACTTTATCCTTTAAATGATACCTGCAATGCAGTCAAAGCAGGAGAATTATAAAATTTACTGCTTCTGTAGAGAAAAATGGCTTCCATTGCCTCTTCACAGAAGGTTGAATTTCACAAGTTTATCCTGGGAAATTTGTTTTGGATATACAACTTAAGATGTGATCATGACAAATTCAGGCCACAGAAATTAGTAATTTCAAATTAAAGAATGTTCGGACTTGAGCGTGCAGGCTCAGTCACTAAGTCTTGTAGAACTCTTTGTGACTCCATGGACTGTAGCCCACCAGGCTTCTCTGTCCATGGGGTTTTCCAGGCAAGAATACTGGAGTGGATTGCCATTTCCTTCTCCAGGGGATCTTCCCAACCCAGAGATTGAACTTGCATCTCCTGCATTGGCAGGTGATTTCTTTACCACTGAGCCACTAGGAAGCCCCCATGAGAACTTCAGGTACAAATCTAATGTACCTGTTCTGGATTTTCCTAACCTTTCCATGTTGTTTACTTTTTTAAACACTTAACAGGGAGCTTCACTCTTTTGTCATGACCAGTGTGACCCTATTTTTTTACCAGAGTCTACTCCATTGATCATGTCCCAGAACTTCTTAAAGCTTTCCATAGCCAGGTAACATTCTTTATCATCTTTAAATAACCAATATAGTCTCAATCCATGGATAGATTTCAAAAAACCTCAAACTCAATAGTGATTATTTTTATAGCCCTATGTGCATGTGTAGCTTCAGTAGCTTCAGTTGTATCTAACTCTTTGCAGCCTCGTGAACTGTAGCCCACCAGGCTCCTCTGTCCATGGGATTTTCAGGTGAGAATGAAATAGTTCACCATGTCCTTCTCCAGCAGAGCTTCCCAACCCAGGGATTGAACTGGTGTCTCCTGTGTCCCTTGCATTGCAGGTGACTTCTTTACCTACTGAGAAAGCTGGGAAGCCTTTATAATTTCCATTAAACTTTCAGAGACACTAAAAGCAATTTAATGATACTTGTCACTACTTTATATTCCTAAATCCTTAAGAATTCCAGGAACTCTGGGTGAGGAACCATGGTTCTAACCTTATTTCTGATGAAAATGAGATACAGAGAAGGGAAATGATTTCCAGGGATGTATAAAACTCAGCAGTGGCCACAGGACTGGAAAAGGTCAGTTTTCATTCCAATTCCAAAGAAAGGCGATGCCAAAGAATGCTCAAACTACCGCACAATTGCACTCATCTCACACGCTAGTAAAGTAATGCTCAAAATTCTCCAAGCCAGGCTTCAGCAATATGTGAACCGTGAACTCCCTGATGTTCAAGCTGGTTTTAGAACAGGCAGAGGAACCAGAGATCAAATTGCCAACATCTGCTGAATCATGGAAAAAGCAAGAGAGTTCCAGAAAAACATCTATTTCTGCTTTATTGACTATGCCAAAGCCTTTGACTGTGTGGATCACAATCAACTGTGGAAAATTCTGAAAGAGATGGGAATACCAGACCACCTAACCTGCCTCTTGAGAAATCTGTATGCAGGTCAGGAAGCAACAGTTAGAACTGGACATGGAACAACAGACTGGTTCCAAATAGGAAAAGGAGTACGTCAAGGCTGTATATTGTCTCCCTGCTTATTTAACTTATATGCAGAGTACATCATGAGAAACGCTGGACTGGAAGAAACACAAGCTGGAATCAAGATTGCCGGGAGAAATATCAATAACCTCAGATATGCTGATGACACCACCCTTATGGCAGAAAGTGAGGAGGAGCTAAAAAGCCTNACAATATACAGCCTTGATGTACTCCTTTTTCTATTTCAAACCAGTCTGTTGTTCCATGTCCAGTTCTAACTGTTGCTTCCCAACCTGCATACAGGTTTCTCAGAGGCAGGTCAGAATAATTGATTCTTTTGAACTGTGGTGTTGGAGAAGACTCTTGAGAGTCCCTTGGACTGCAAGGAGATCCAACCAGTCTATCCTAAAGGAGATCAGTCCTGGGTGTTCATTGGAAGGACTGATGCTGAAGCTTCAGCTTCAACTCCAATACTTTGACCACCTGATGCAAAGAGCTGACTCATTTGAAAAGACCTGATGCTGGGAAAGATTGAGGGCAGCAGAAGGGGACGACAGAGGATGAGATGGTTGGATGGCATCACCAACTCAATGGACATGAGTCTGGGTAAACTCCGGGAGTTGGTGATGGACAGGGAGGCCTGGGGTGCTGCAATCCACAGGGTCACAAAGAGTCAGACGTGACTAAGCAACTGAACTGAACTGAATACAGGTGGCTCAGTGGTAAAGAGTCCGCCTGCCAATGCAGGAGACACAGGTTCAATCCCTGGGTGGGGAAGATCCCCTGGAGAAGGAAATGGCAACCAACACCAGTATTCTTGCCTGGAGAATCTGCATGGACAGAGGAGCTTGGCGGGCTACAGTCCATGGGGTCACAAAGAGTCAGACATGGCTGAGAATGCACATACCTCAACAGTTAGGCTTCAATTTCTTCATCTCTAAAATGGATGTCTGTCAAGAAGACTTACTTTCTAGATATTTGGAAAATGCAGAAATGAGGCATATATCTGCTTAGTCTAGTATACAACAATTGCTAGTCATTATCATCACCTCTGATGAATAAAACGTATATTTTATGGCAAGACAAGAAAAATTTAAACAAGATTTTTCTTTGCCTGTTTGGGTCTCCTCCCTCACTTTTCATGTGAATTGTGCATCTGCATTGACCAGACCCCCTTAGAAGATAACATTCCTTCTTAATCTTGTAAAGGGTCAGGATGACTCACTACTCACTTTGTAGTGCAGATCTGAATTGTGTAAACTGTCAATACTTCCTTTGATATATAATCCTCTGTCTCAAAACCTATATAGCTGTGCTTTGACATCTAACTGTCCTCAGAGCTTTCTGAAAGACTATCTTCCAGGCTATAATCCTCAGATTGGCTCAAATAAAATTTTCCATTTATTTCTTAGATGACTATTGATGAACTTTTTCATCAACACCTCCACAAGTGGATGTAGAGTGGTTTTGGAGAAGGAAATAGCATTTGAATATATTGAGAGCATGGGCAACAATAGCAGAGAAAGCTCAACCAGAGCATTTGGAGCAGCTTAGTGTCTATGGCCTCATTCTACAGGAGGAAAGGTGGGGTGATCCTGGCCATGTCGGTCTTACTTTCAGTGAGCACTTCTGGGACTTGAGCAGAGGAGCCTAGAATAACAAAAGACCCAGAAAAGAAAAAGACAACACTGGACGAGATGGAGTAGAAGTGGAATAGAGACAGGACTTGCTAGGAGATAAAATGAACCTCAATTAGCATTGTAGGAGAGAAGCTTGAAACAGAGTCCAGGAGGCATTCCTAAGATGGCACAGGAAGAGGACGGGGAGACCACTTTCTCCGCCATAAACTCATCAAAAGAACATTTGAACCCTGAGAAAATTCCACAAAACCACTTCTGATTGCTGGCAGAGGACATCAGGCACCCAGAAAAGCAGCCCATTGTCTCCGAAAGGAGGTAGGAAAAAATGTAAAAGACAAAGTGAAAAGTGAAGTTGCTCAGTCGTGTCCGACTCTTTGTGACCCCATGGACTCTATCCTACCAGGCTCCTCTGTCCATGGAATTTTCCAGGCAAGAGTACTGGAGTGGGTTGCCATTTCCTTCTCCAGGGGACCTTCCCAACACAGGGATTGAACCTGGGTCTCCCACACTGCAGGCAGATGCTTTACCCTCTGAGCCAGCAGGGAAGCCCAAAGACATAGAGAGAGACAAAAGAGGTAGGGACGGAGCTCCATCCCGGGAAGGGAGTCTTAAAAAAGAGAAGTTTCCAAACACCAGGAAACACTCTCACTGCCGAGTCTGTGGAGAACCTTGGAACCACAGAGGGCAACATAACCGGGAGGAAAAATAAATAAATAATTAAAACCCATAGATTACATGCCCAATGGTAACTCCCCCAGTGAAGAAGCAGTGCAGATGCCTGCATCCGCCACTAGCAAGCGGGGGCTGGACAGGGAGGCACGGGCTGCATTGCTTAGAGCAAGGACCAGGCCTGAATGCCCCGAGGGCAGTCTGAGGGAACTAACTTGGGATAGTAAACCAGACTGTGGGATAACTACCACGTGAAAAGCCCTAACCTAAGACACCTCCAGGCCTGCTCACAGAACAAAGGACTGACTAGAGCTAAGCGAGAAGCCCTAACACACTGTCAGGCCCGCTCACAGAACAAAGGACTAAGCAGAGCTAGCTGGCTGCAGACCAGCTCATCCCCCTCCGGTGACCTGCAGACGAGGGCAGCCAGAGCCGGAAGGGGCAATCACGGCCCCAGAGAGGCATTATCTACCAAACCGCAAGCAGGCTTCGTTGCTAACCAAGACTTCTTGGGATTCTGGATGGTCAACATCCACCTGAGAAGGTGCACCGGTTGTACTCCCAGAAAACCAAGCGGCAAGGACGGGGGAGGCGATAAGTTGCAGCAACTGCCCTTGCCAAACACCTGGTCACCTGAGCTGCTCAGACCTGGGAAGGGCACAAAACGCCGGCCCAACCAAGTCTGTGCCTCTGAGGACTACCTGAGTAGCTGAACCTGAGTGACTTAGACCTGGGAACTGCATACAACCAGGGCCAGCCTCAGACAGTTCCCGGCAGAGCAACCTAGAGCCTAAGCAGTGTTCACAGGGAAAGCACACACGCCATGAACAGGGGCAAACCCAGTGTAGCTGAGACACTGTGAGCTCACACCAGTGTTATTTGTTTGCAGTGTCCCTCCCTCCCCAAGCACGACTGAACAAGTGAGCCTTAAAAAGTGTCCACCACCGCCCCCTTGTGCCAGGGCGGAAATTAGACACTGAAGAGACCAGCAAACAGAAGCTAAAACAGAGGGAACCTAGAGACACTGTGAGCACACGCCAGTGTTATTTGTTTGCAGTGTCCCTCCCTCCCCAAGCACGACTGAACAAGTGAGCCTTAAAAAGTGTCCACCACCGCCCCCTTGTGCCAGGGCGGAAATTAGACACTGAAGAGACCAGCAAACAGAAGCTAAAACAGAGGGAACCTCCTTAGAAGTGAAAGCTGCAATAGATTAAAACCCTGTAGTTAGTACCGACTACATAGGAAGGGGCCTATCAGTTCAGTTCAGTCGCTCAGTCGTGTCCAACTCTTTGCGACTCCATGAATTGCAGCATGCCAGGCCTCCCTGTCCATCACCAACTCCCGGAGTTCACTCAGACTCATGTCCATCGAGTCAGTGATGCCATCCAGCCATCTCATCCTCTGTCATCCCCTTCTCCTCCTGCCCCCAATCCCTCCCAGCACCAGAGTCTTTTCCAATGAGTCAACTCTTCGCATCAGGCGCCCAAAGAATTGGAGTTTCAGCTTTAGCATCATTCCTTCCAAAGAAATCCCAGGGCTGATCTCCTTGCAGTCCAAGGGACTCTCAAGAGTCTTCTCTAACACCACAGTTCAAAAGCATCAATTCTTCGGCGCTCAGCCTTCTTCACAGTCCTCTTCACAGTCCAACTCTCACATCCATACATGACCACAGGAAAAACCATAGCCTTGACTAGACGGACCTTAGTTGGCAAAATAATGTCTCTGCTTTTGAATATGCTATCTAGGTTGGTCATAACTTTTCTTCCAAGGAGTAAGCATCTTTTAATTTCATGGCTGCAATCACCATCTGCAGTGATTTTGGAGCCCCCAAAAATAAAATCTGACAGTGTTTCCACTGTTTCTCCATCTATTTCCCATGGAGTGATGGGACCAGATACCATGATCTTCATTTTCTGAATGTTGAGCTTTAAGCCAACTTTTTCACTCTCCTCTTTTACTTTCATCAAGAGGCTTTTTAGTTCCTCTTCACTTTCTGCCATAAGGGTCTTTAGAAATATAAGCGAGATCAAGGAACTATCCAAAAATGAACTGACCCCACACTGCCCACACCACCACCAGAGAAAAGTCCTAGCTATATTTTTAGCATTTTTACTATCATTATTTATTTTTTTTTAATTTTAAGTCCTCTATTACTCCTTTAATTTTCATTTTTATAACGTTCTATTACTTTGCAAAAAAAAAGAGACCCTATTTTTTAAAGCATACTTCATGCTGCTACTAAGCTAAGTCACTTCAGTCGTGTCCGACTCTGTGTGACCCCATAGACGGCAGCCCACCAGGCTCCCCCATCCCTGGGATTCTCCAGGCAAGAATACTGGAGTGGGTTGCCATTTCCTTCTCCAATGCATGAAAGAGAAAAGTGAAAGTGAAGTCGCTCAGTCTGTCCGACTGTTAGCGACCCCATGGACTGCAGCCCACCAGGCTACTCCGTCCATTGGATTTTCCAGGCAAGAGTACTGGGGTGGNTGACCCCATAGACGGCAGCCCACCAGGCTCCCCCATCCCTGGGATTCTCCAGGCAAGAATACTGGAGTGGGTTGCCATTTCCTTCTCCAATGCATGAAAGAGAAAAGTGAAAGTGAAGTCGCTCAGTCTGTCCGACTGTTAGCGACCCCATGGACTGCAGCCCACCAGGCTACTCCGTCCATTGGATTTTCCAGGCAAGAGTACTGGGGTGGGGTGCCATTGCCTTCCCCCATACTTCATATATATATATATTTTTTATAATTTTTCTGGCTTTTTTTTCTTTTTCTTACTATTGTATTTTTGAAAATCCAACCTCTACTCTAGATTTTTAACTTTTGCTTTTTGGTATTTATTATCAATTTTGTACTGTTAAGAACCCAATCTTCAGTATCCATTTTTACTTGGGAGCGAGATTACTGGCTTGACTGCTCTCTTCCCCTTTGGACTCTCCTTTTTCTCCACCAGATCGCCTCTATCTCCTCCCTCCCTCTTCTCTTCTCTACCCAACTCTGCTAATCTGTTTGTATGTTCCAGCCGGTGGAGAACACTTAGGGAACTGATTACTGGNAGACTCGATGAACGTGAGTCTGAGTGAACTCCGGGAGATGGTGATGGACAGGGAGGCCTGGCGTGCTGCGATTCATGGGGTCGCAAAGAGTCGGACACGACTGAGGGACTGAACTGAACTGATAAGAGTCCTCAACACCTTATAATTTAATCTTAAGAAACTTTTCAGACCAAGAAAAAAGGGGCAATCTTGTAATATGTTTCAGCGGTTCTTTGCTTCCCTAGATTATGAGGCTGGTTTACATGCTGCCTGGCTTCTAACTTACAAGTAGAAGACCAATGACTGCCCATAGAGCTATGCTCTTGTCAGTAGGTTTTTCCCCAAAAGTGTTTAATTATATGCAAAAAGCAGCAGCTGTCTTTGATTCCACAATGTGCTTAGCTAATTTCCTCAGGGTGCTTAACACTGCCATCTGGACACATTACCGCTCTCTTTGGATCACTTTTAAATAACCATGACAAGGAAAAATTTTTAAGTTAAAAAAAAAAAAGGAAAGAAAGACAAAAGACAAAAAAAAACACCCAGAAACCGAAACAATGGAAAGAAGCATGACGAGGTTGATTTTCCTGGCGGGAAAATATTGCTGCATGGTAACTTCATCTTAGTTCTGGGAAAAGAAGCCTGTCTGTCACAACGCTCTTGCCTGATATTCTCCTCCTTTCTTTGCTTCTTTATCCCTGCTCTCTTAACTCTGTGCAGATAGGCCCTGGAACATTTCAAGGAGCAGGTTTCTCTTGGAGGACTCCTGTCAGTGCAAAAGAAGGACACAATCAGAATGTTAGCTTCTTCGCCTATGAATTTGATTCCAGTGCTCCGCCACTCAGGCGTGTCTGACTCTTTGTGACCCCATGGCCTGTACCCCACCAGGTTCCTCTGTCCACTCCATGGAATTTCCAGGCAAGAATACTGGAGCAGGTTGCCAGTTTCTACTCCAGGGGATCTCTTCAAGCCAGGAGCTGAACACATATTTCTTGCATCTCCTGCGTTTGTAGGCAGATTCTTCACCACTAGCACTACCAGATGCTATAAATTAGTGATTAGAAAAGTATTTGTAGTAACTGAGCATCGTGTTGATGTGCAGACTATAAGTGGCCTGGGTAGATAAATGTAGGGTATCAGCAGTGTTTTCAAATACACAAAGTGTGCATGCTCTTACAAGCAAGGCAGAAAGACTCCAGTCTGGTTCTATAATCTTTGATCAAATGTCTTGTTTAACTTCCTGCTAAATATCTATCAGTGTATTTCTTAGGGCTTTCCGTAACAAAAACACATATCATCCTGCTTTGACTTTCAGAAAGTGTTTTCTTATAATAAGCAAAAATCAGTCTCCCTGCGGGCTACCCCTTTTGTCATCTTACATCCTTTAGTCGTGAACAAAAAGTTAAAGGTTCGGAACCCAGATGTAATCAGTCCCTTTGAACTGAGCAACCTCTGGGGGTTTCAGAAACCAGAAGGTAGAAGGTAAGAGAAATGGAGCATCCTGTCTGTTAGATAGATGCTGGCTTGAGCAAATACTATGCTTCATGACTTTATATACTTTATACATATATATATATACTTTATATATGACCTAAGCTGGTAAAGTAGATGTTATCCTTTACAAATGTGTGTGTGTGTGTTGTGTATGTGTGTTTACAAAAATGCTGGAATAATTTATTCTTATCTCAGCAATATATTAAGGCTGCTTTTCCCAGCATGATCTAAGCATACATATTAGTATACATCTATTACTCTCTCCGGAGAAGGCACTGGCGACCCACTCCAGTACTCTTGCCTGGAAACTCCCATGGAAGGAGGAGCCTTGTGGGCTGCCATCTGTGGGGTCGCACAGAGTTGGACATGACGGAAGCGACACGCAGCAGCAGCAGCAGCATTACTCTCTCATTTTTCATACCTTGTCTCTCCATGTAGCCTAAGACTGAATGAGCATTTAGAGGCTACATTATGATATTTGAACCTAATGGAGTCTAAAATCCTAAACCTCCTTACAACTCTGCTATTTTGTTCTTGAAAATTCGTCTCGGTGGTTCACAATTGCTGTTTTATAGCCTCCAGCATCTTTTCTTCCCTCCTATTAGTAATAACAATAACTTAAATTTGAGATGAACAAGGATAAAGGGAGAGATTATAATTAAAATGCTATTTTCTTTCTTAGTGTAGACATCGGCATATAGCTGAGCATTCAGACTCTGTTTGCCCAGGATGCTTAGTTTTATATGAAGTCAGATTGAGAATAAAAATGGTTCCACATTTTCATTCCAGAAGTGGCCCTTCCTGAGGATTAAAGATGTTCTTATTATCTAGATAGTTAGACTGGACTTGTTCCTCTTTTGTGCAGTAGGTTCCCAGGTCTCATAAATTTTAGGTGTTAGCTGATATCTTTCAAATATTTTTTATTAAGAATATCCAGTACTCTACTGTGTTGTGCATGATCTACGAATACATAAATGATATACATTTTGGCCACAGTAGAAAACATATCCTTTTCTCATTAAAACTATTGTTTTTAATTTGTGGCCCATTGACTCACACAATGTGGATATATCTGGTACCTTGTTCTGCCAAATAACTTATTCCCTAATCCATTCTGTTTCATTTTATTCTGTTCAATTTGCAGAAATAAAACATATGTCCTTAATATTGTCATCAAATAGTTGATAAATATATTGCTATCTGTAGGGAACATCTTTTTCCTCTCTCAAAATTTTTAAGACATGTTTGTAACCTCATATGAGCAAATGTGAATTTTTTTTTTAATTAAATCATATACACTTATTCATCCCTTTGTGTTTTTTTTTTTTTTTTTTCACTGTCCTTAATGAATCTCTAAAACTTTAAAATGTCTACTTGGTGCAATATGGAAAAGAACAGGTAAAATTAACCCAAGGTGTCAGTAATGAAATTAGAGTAAGTTACTCTATGTTATCTATCTATTTGTGTGNTTTTTTTTTTTTTTTTTTTTTCTCTTTTTGGTTTTCCCTTTGTTTTTTTTTTTTTTTTTTTTCACTGTCCTTAATGAATCTCTAAAACTTTAAAATGTCTACTTGGTGCAATATGGAAAAGAACAGGTAAAATTAACCCAAGGTGTCAGTAATGAAATTAGAGTAAGTTACTCTATGTTATCTATCTATTTGTGTGTTACAAATAATCTGAAAACCTTGTGACATAAGGCAATGATAAATATTTGTTGTTTATCACATAATCAGGAATCAGGAATTTGGAGGAGACTTGGCTAAGCAGTCTGGCTCAAGATCTCAAATGAAGTCACAACTACCTTTGACCAAGGCTACAGCTATCTGAGGGCTTAACTAAAGCGGGAGGGTCCTCTTTAGCTGACTCACTCATGTGGTTTGCAAGCTAGTGTTGGTTGCTTGCTGGAGGGCTTCAACTCCTCTCCACATTGGCTTCTATACTAGAGTGACTTCATGACATTGCAGCCAGCTTTCCCCAGAGCAACTGATCCAAGGAATCAAAGAGGACACTTCAGTACTTTGTATGACCTTGTCTTGTAAGTCACACACTGTCACCTCCACTTTGCTTTATTGGTCACACAGACCAGCTTTAATCATTGTGGGAGAAGACTACGCAGGGAAATAAATGCCAGGAGGCAAGGATTATGGGGGCCATTTTGGAGACAGACCACCACAGTAAGTATGAATCTCATTAGAGCAGTTCCTTTAGTGACCTAGCCAGCCAACAGTCCATGCAGGCAACACAGTAAAATAGAGTGTCACTCTGTGTGGAAGGCAAGCACATGCAGTGTACTCAAGAATATCTTCAAACTGTGCAACACACCTTTTTATTTGCAAGATTCTGTTAATATATACTCTAAGATTTTTAGAATTATTGCCCTTTGGAAATACCATTAATTAAATATATAAGTGACAGCATCACTTACATCAGTAGAAAAACTTAACCTTCCTAGAAGTAAGCCCTTGGCCCTCTCATTTCTCTCAGAGTCAGACCTGAGCTGCTTACCCTGACTCACTCCATACCACCCAGCACAAGCCATTTCCAACCTCACACAAGCTCAATATGGCACTTTGGTATTGTTTCCTTGACTACAACCTTGGCCCCCTCCCTGGCTAGGTGAGAATTTATCTTTCTCCTTTCATCTATCCACACATCCTCAAGGACCCCTCTATGAGCCCTTTAGAGACAGGAGTTCCTGGACAAAAAAGAAAACAACTGTTTGTATTGTGGATCCTGTGAGATATGGAGACCAAGCACTGCTTGGCTTCTGTGCCCCAGTAAAATCACGTTCCTTTCAGTGAGGAAAATGTACACGTTCCCTCTCTTCTGGATGGAACATACGGACGTGTGGGCAGGGTGAGGTAGATAAGGGGACATGGTGTGTTTTAGCGCCGTGATGGATAGCAATTTCAGGAGAGCTGGGAAACCACATAGATAGCAGTGATTTTATGGAAATGGGCAGAAATAGAAAATGCAGCTACAAGAAACTCAGTTCCTTCAAGGACCTACATGGACAAGAATGTGGATAAGGGGATTCATTGCAAGAGATGAAGAAACAGAAGAAATCACTTACTAACTAAAAAAGGCATACTTACTTTCTCATATATGTGAGAAAGCCCTCACAGACCCCTTGAAGTAACTGGGAGACAATTTGAGGGATTCTGGAAGTTCTGTGTGAGCAGGTCAAAGCAAGAGTCATTAAATTCAGTTTTATGGTTATTAAACCTCCATTTGTCCTGATAAGTCCACATGGTCTGGAAGATCCTAGAAGTAAGTAGCTGTACAGTGTGTCAGTTTTGTTGAGGAGACAATCTGTTAGCAGGTAGCGGGCTCAAGCTACTGCGTGGAAGTCTGGCCAGAAAAACAATCAAAACATTATATCCTCTTGTAATATCACTTTACAGAGTGAAAACTACTCTCACATTTATTACCTCAGCTGATCCGCCCAGAAATCTGTGAATGAAGGGTCACCGAGCCACTTATTACAGAGTTATCAAAACTGAAAATCCTGATGTTAAAAGTTTCGCTCAAGGACGTGCATTTGATAAGTAGCAGGCTTAACAGTTACAACTCAGAATTTGTGACATGAAACCCTAGGCTCCTCCTGTTACACTGATTGTTTTCAAGTGGTGCTTGCTAGCCCTAAAATTCCACTAATCTGTCCAAAGAGAAATTTCAGAAAATGAGAAAAAGAGAGAGAGAACATAAGTCAACCAGAGACGTTATAATTTAACCAGAGAAATTATGATTTTACTGCTTATATATTTTGGGCTTCTCTAAGATATTTATTTTAAACAAGAAGTTTACAGATAACATAAAAATTTAAAGCCTCTTCACCAAAACACAGAATCTTGTGATGCAGTCTGTCAACTTGCTTGCCTGATTCCCAGTACATTCCTCTATCAGAGTTACTCCTCAGACAAGAAAGACTCCTGCTAAAATACAGGACTTACAGTATATGTAATTAGCCTATAAGACTAAAATGGCAACATTTCTCTTCTACCACTCTTAGCAAATGCCTGTTGTCTTGTCAGTTCTAGTCTTCTCCCTTCTTTTGGTAATATCATACCAAATTTTATTGGGGAAATTTTCTCTCTTCTATTTTCAATCTATATAGTTAAAATGGGACTTGAATTATTTGAAGGAAATGGCAACTCACTCCAGTGTTCTTGCCTGAAGAATCCCAGGGACAGGGGAGCCTGGTGGGCTGCTGTCTATGCAGTCGCACAGAGTCAGATACAACTGAAGTGACTTAGCAGCAGCAGCAGCATACACAAATATACGTATGAGTGAATACATTTGGATTTTATAAATTACCTTCAGTAGCATAATTCTGTTTCTCCTCAAGAGGTCATCATGCTGCTGGTGCATAAGCATAAAAAATGGGAAAGAAAATAATAGATTCTCTCTATCCAAAATAAAAGAAAAAGCAAAACCTAATATTAAGATAAACTAGTAGCACAAAATCGTACTCTGTTTTCTACACAGAGCCATAATGGAAAAAGAAAAAAATATATAAGGATCAAAAATGGGAAAGGAAGTCACAGCCCCACCCAATTCAAATGAAAAGAAAAAAAAAAAGACTCATATGAATATTGTCAGGCACTTGCCATCGAACTCTACAAGGATTAAATGAAGCGCTGCTGCAGCCACTGATCTTAAACAACCTCTGAAAGACCACCACCGGTGCCCCCCACCCCGCACACACCCAGGTCTCATTGGCAGCCATACCACTTAAGACCATGGCACTGAGATCCCCAGTATGGAGGGGACATGCCCTGGAGGGACGACAACAGAGGGACCCAGCACCAAGGGACCATCAGAGCAGAGGGACTCCAGTCCTGCAGGACCCCTGAGCTCTGGTGAACGCTCTCCTGCTCGCTCCCTCTTCTGGGTGTGAGCTATTAAGGCCAGGCTGTAGGCATCTGATGCAAGCAGGAATAGAGTTTGTCCACATTGCAGCCCTGGATCTCTGTCAATCAGATCCCCTGAGGAGGATTCCAGCAACCGGGGACCTCCCAGGAGGAAGCAATTGCACAAAGTAAGAGCTGTGCTTGACACCCTCTTGTCCTCTTGGGAGCACCAGCCTGGGAGCAGAAAAAAACAGGAATATGAGTGCCCCTCATGTGTAGTTACAAGAAGGCAGGGGCCATCTGTCCCTCCAGGTGGGCACCTGCTTCTGCAGGCACCTGGGCCCAGGTGGGTTTTCTATTCCATCCTGCATCCACCCCCAGGATAACGTGTGTGCCAGTGACAGGACCAATGTCAATTGGGTGCCCCCTCCCCAGAGACAGGGCCCCTGCCATTGACTCCTCTCCATCCTCCACAATGACTGCAAATCCACCCTGGAGAAGCACTACAAGGGAGGGATGTGAGTGCATGGGTGTGTTCTCAGTCGTTTCAGTTATCTTAACTCTCTGTGACTCCATGGACACTAGCCTGCCAGGATCCTCTGTCCATGGAATTTCCCATGTGAGAATACTATAGTGGGGTGCCATTTTCTCCTCCATGGGATCTTCCCGATCCAGGGATCAAACCCGGGTCCCATGCATTGCAATCTGATTCATTACCATCTGAGCCACCAAGAAAGTCTCCCTGGAGGGGATGCTGGGTTGCAAATGTGAACCCACCACAGAGGACATGGGAACTCAGCTCTTGCTTATCTGGGGCCAGGAAGGAGCTCTGGTGTCAGCTCTTCTGCACAGAGGGTGGGACCCAGCCTCCTCCTTCCCCTCCCAGCTCCCCCAGCCTCTGTGACTTCAGACAGTGATGCTGTTAGTCCATGGGTCCCCGTACTGGGTTCATGCTGTTTCCAGAGTAAAGCTGTGTCCTTTCCTACCTTTCTGGGAGGCTCTCTGTGTGGGGAAGATCTCCTGGAGGAGGGCATGGCAACCCACTCCAGTATTCTTTCCTGCAGAATCCCATGGACAGAGAAGACTGGCAGTCTACAGTCCACGGGGTCGCAATGAGTCAGACGTGACTGAGAGACTAAAAAAATTCTGTTTTACAGCATGTTTGTTCTCAACCCCGTTTCCCCAAGAAAGATGAGGACACAGCCCCCTGTGTGTGACACTAGCTGCTGGGGCTGGGTCCAGGGCCTGGGCGTGCCCGCAGACCCTCACTTGTGTGGTGGACCTCTTGAGCACCACAGGCAGGGTGACACATGGCGGCACTTCCCCAAAAGCTGCAGCAGCTTCGACTCCTTGTGAGAGATGGGTGACTTCTTGTTCAGGCAGTAGGTCATTGTGCTGTGGCTCCCTGCAGGCAAACCAGGCGGGGGACACATCACCCCGTGAACCTGTCCTCTGTGCCACAAAGCCGCCCTAAGGATGCACAGCTATAGCGCCGTGGAGTATGGGGGAGTCCCGAAAGTCATATTCACTAAGTCCTGGAAACTGAATCTTGTCTCGAAATAAAGTTTCTGCAGAGGTGAGAAAGTGAAAGTCAAATTATTTAAGGAATCCCATTTTTGGACAGGAAAGGCTTAAGATGGCTTTTGATTTATGGTTTGTTGTTTCCCAGGTGAGGCTCGTGGCAAAGAGCCCGCTTGCCAAAGCAGGAGGCATAAAAGATGCAGGGGTGATCCCTGGGTTGGGAAGATCCCCTGGGAAGGGAATGACAACCTACTCCATTATTCTTGCCTGGAGAATCCCATGGACAGAGGAGCCTGGCGGGTACAGTCCATGGGGCTGCAAAGAGTCAGATGCAATTGAGCTCAGACAGACTCTCTAGTTACAAGTACTTTGAGGTTATTCATAGTATTTTCAGGCTCTTTATGACGCCAAAGCAGTGGTCATTTATGTATGGTTTCACTTATTCTTTTCCCTTTTAAATCTGTGTGACCTGTTTCAGAGACAGTGTGGAGAGATTCACACTTTAGCAGTCACCTGGGGACAATCCAGAAATCTTTCCTTTCTGTCTCTGAACATAGGTTTGGACTAGCTTTATTTCTTTCTCTTCTTTTTCTTTTCTTATTTATTCTCAGGTCAAGGGATGGGAAGGAGAATTTACACCTTCATAATATAATTTGATTTGATGATGTTATGGAAGAGTGGATGGATGGGTGGATAGATAAGTGGATGGATGGATGAATGGATGGTGAGAAGGTAGATGGATCTATCAGTGGTTGGGTGGATGATGTATTGGTCGGTGGATGCGTGGATTTATGGATGGACCGGTGGGTGGATGGGTGGGTGGTTAGATGGATGGATGGGTGGATGGATAGGTGAGTGGGTGGATGGACAGATAGATGAGTGGATGGGTGGGTGTGTGGGTGGATGGATGGATGGGTGGGTCAGCAGCATGTGGTCCATGCACACAGTGGTATATGAGTCACCATGAAAAAGAGTGAAGTTCTGACACAGGCTACATCGTGGATGGACCTTGAACACACGATGGTCAGTGAGAGAAGCAGACACAGAAGGACACATTTTATGTGTCCATCTATAAGAGATGCCCAGAACAGGCCAATTTACAAACACAGTAGCAGATGAATGGTTCCCGGGCTTGGGGGAGAGGCATCACAAGTTATTTTTTAAGAGGTACAGGAAGGAGAGTGGCCCAGGGCCCCTCTGTGGATGAAGGAGGCCTGAAGACTCAGAAGCCTCCTCCTTGTGGGGCCCCCACAGCCTTCCCCACTGGGAAGCACCTGGAAGGTCTGAGTGACTGGGTCCACGGTTCCCTGTCTGCTCCACATTCTCAAGGGAAGAGCTGTGTGTTGGCCCTTTCTCCCGGGGGTGGGGATAGGGTGGTCGGCATAGAACCCCACAGCTGTAGAGAGGGTAAGAAAGAGTCTAATGCTGCCTTCCACATAAAACACCACTTCCTGTTTGTTCAACTGTCCACGCAGGCTCCCAGTGGGCAGTGCCCAGGGTCACAGAGGCAGGGCAGGGCCCCGTGTGTGCATGGCCAGAGGAGTGCTGGTGGAGAAACGGGTGCGCTTGCACCTTGAGAAAGTTATCAGAGTTCTGTCTGGCAGGGACCCTCCCTTCCCAGCCCATGGTGTCTGTTGGCCACCCCTCTGATGGCCTGAGCACAGCAGTGTCACCCTGGAAGTACCTGCCTGCCTGATCACCACCGAGCATCCCCATGTCCAGATGTCCACCCATAGCTGAGCTTTGCAGCACTTTTTGCAACCAAACTGGCTGGAGTCAGAGGTTCCTCATTTTAATTAGACCATTCTGGTACCACTTACCAGGTTGTTTTGGGGCAGGTGGCCTCCTGAAAGTTTGGGCCCTTCAGGCTCAAGTGCAGAAGGTGCTGCAAAAGCTCTGATGGAAAACATTGGTGGAAAGGTGAGGGGTCCCCAGGAGTAGGACAGAGTAGCTGAGAAAACACAACCCCATCCCCCAGGGAGGCTGGTGTGTGTCCTGAAGGCAGGCTCTTGGGGGTTCACTTACCTTCCCGATTGAATGGAATAAAGTGGACAGACAAGGGAAGGTGCTGGTGTGTGTAAGGATGTGTGTGCAGGATGTGTGCACATGTGTTTGGTGTGTGTGTGAATGTGTGTGTTTGTGTTCCATGTGCATGTATGTATGTGTGTGTGTTCAGTGTACCTGTGTGTGCCTGCATGTGTGCACCTTTGGCTCTGAGGCTTCCCACACGGACCTGTCTTACAGCTGCATCCTCACCGAGCCAAGCCTGCAGAGTCTCACCTGGGATGAGAGGTGATGCAGGGCCATGTCCCAGAGCCGAGAACTCAGTGCTGACATCCAGTCCGAATTCACCTTGGTGGCACAGAAAGGAGCCCTGTGAGCTCACCTGCCAGCCCATCAGAGGCCGAGCCTGGGTGATCTGAGGAAGGAAATGGGGCTTTGCATAAGTAAAACAGGACATGTAGAAGACCCAGCTCTGGCGGTGCAGAGGTGTGGCTCTGAGAAACTACCTGCGGGCTTCTCTCAAAGATAAAGGAGGGTGGGGTGGTGGAGAGGGGAGAAGTGCTCTAGAGACCGAGAAACTGAGATACAGAGAGAAATGGACAGAGACATGAAGAGAGACAGATGGAAGTAGGGCAAGGGGAGAGAGAGACACAGGAGGTGAAGTGAGGGCTTGAGGAGGAGCAAGGGAGTGGGGAGACAGGGACCAACAGACAGACTCCAGCAGCTGAAGTCTGTTCTCCCTGAGGCTGGAGCTTGTGACTTCCTCCAGAGGGTTCCCTTTCCTCGAACTGTGCACCAGCCCCTTCCTCTTGGGGCTGAGAGGGGCCCAGTTGAGCCTGTGGGCTCCAGGTTTGGGGGCTTCCATGCTTGGGACGATGGAGCCCAGGCAAACGATCACAGGCCCTTCACTCCCCAGAGGTGATCTCTGCATCTGGCGGGTGTTGCTGCAGTAAAAGTGACTGGACAGGCTCCCAGGATGAACCACCCACCTAAGCAGCTAAGAAGCCGGGAATGCCTCCAGTCAGAGTCACAGTGTCCCCTCTCTTCTGTTATGGGTGGGTGTCCTGGTGGTCTGCATGCCATCAGGACTCCTTTCATGCCAAACACATGCCTGGACCTTTATTTTTGTGTTTACTGTTCTCCATGGACAGGGGTTGTCTCTATTCTTAAGGTCTATAGTGATAGTATAGTAATTGTAATAGTTCTATACACTATAGTAATAGTTCCCTTCTGTTGTCATTGTCCACCCCCCTACAGTAATACTCTCCTTCTATTGTCATACTCTACCCTCTACAGTAATAGTTTCCATTCTATAGTAACAGCACCCTCTAATATCATAGTTGGAGAATGGCATGGCAACCCACTCCACTATTCTTAGCTGGAGATACCCATAGACACATGGGCTTGGCTGGCTCCATGCGGTCAGTCCATGGAGTCACAAAGTATCGGGTACGAGTGATCGACCAACACTAATGTCATAATGTTTAGAGTAATAGCCCTCTATTCTCAAAATTTCACTTCTACAGTAACTGTGCTCCTCTACTTTCGTAGTTGCCCCTCTGTAATATAGTCCTCCTTCATTGTATTACTCCTCCTCTCTTGTCATAGCCCCCCTTCCCACCACAGTAATGGTTCCTCTTCTACAGTATCAGCTTCTCTCTATTGTCATAGTAACTGTTCCCCTATAGGGTAACAGTTCTCTATTAGAGATCTAATAGAGTAATTAAAGTGAAAGTGAAGTTACTCAGTCGTGTCTGACTCTTCGTGACCCCATGGATTGTAACCTACAAGTCTCTTCCATCCATGGGATTCTCCAGGCAACAGTACTGGAGCTGGTTGCCATTTCCTTCTCCAGGGGATCTTCTCGACCCAGGGATTGAACCTGGGTCTCCCGCATTGTAGGCAGATGCATATACTGCCTGAGCCACCAAGGAAGGCGAGAGTAATAGAGTAATAGTTCTCCTTTATTGACATAGTTCTCTATCCCATACACCAATAGTCCTGTCTCTATTGTCATACTTCACTTTCTATTGTAATTGTCACCCCTCTGCAATCAAAGTCTCTCCTCTAATGTAATAGCCCCCTCAATAACATAGTCCTACTAATTAGTGATAGTTATCCCCTCTATTAGTTTCCCTTCTACAGTAGTACTGTCATAGTCCCCTCTTTGCAATAAGAGTCCTCCTTGATTGTAGTAGTGCCCTTAAATTATAATAGTCTGATTCTAATATCCCCCTTCTGGATTAAAAATTCCTCCATTGCTATAATCTCCCTCTACAGTAAATGTCCCCCTCTACTGTCATAGTCCACTCCCTATTGTAATAAGTCTGTCTCTGTGGTAGTAGTCTCTCATCTAGTAATCTCCCTCTGTTGTCAATATTCTGCTTCCACAAAGTCCCCCTTCTAATATAACAGTACTGCCTCTATTGTCATAGTTTCCCCTCTACAGTAATAGTCCCCATCTGCTGTCCCTACTCTATATTAATAGTCCCTTTAATATCTTAGTAGTCCCCACTCTATAGTAATAGTCTTCCTCAATTTCAGTAGTCCCTTTCTATTGTAATAGTCCCTGTCTGCAGTAATACACCCCCATTCATTATAATAGTCCTCCCTAAAGTAATAGTCTTCTTCTATTATAATAGTCCCTTTCTCTTTGTCGTAGTCCCCTCTGTTCAGTAATAGACCCCCCTCTACAATGATACACCACCCTCTACTGTAATAGTCTCAAATATGCTATAATAGTCCTCTCTCAACAGTGAGAGTCCTCCTCTATTGTAATAGACTCCATCTATGGTAAGAGTCCTCCCTCCATAAATGGTTCTGCCCCTTTTGTAATACAGCAAAGCAGAGATATTACTTTGTCAACAAAGGTCTGTCAATAAAGGCTATGGTTTTTCCAGTGGTCATGTATGGATGTGAGTGTTGCGCTATAAAAAAAATTGAGTGCCGAATAATTGAGTCTTTTGAACTGTGGTGTTGGAGAGGACTCTTGAGTGTCCCTTTGAGTACAAGGAGATCCAACCAGTCCATCCTGAAGGAGAACAGTCGTGGGTGTTTATTGGAAGGACTGATGCTAAAGCTGAAACTCTAAAGCTTTGGCCACCTGATGTGAAGTTCTGACTCATTGGAAAAGACCCTGATGTAGGGAAAGATTGAGGGCAGCAGGAAAAGGGGATGACAGAGGATGAGATGGTTGGATGACATCACTGACTCAATGAACATGGGTTTGGGTGGACTACAGGAGTTGATGATGGACAGGGAAGCCTGGTGTGCTGTGGTTCATGAGGTCGCAAAGAGTCGGACACAACTGAGCGACTGAACTGAACTGAACTTCTGTAATAATCCCCCTCTACAGAATGGTCCCCCTCTAATGTAATAGTTCCCTTTATTATAATAGTTCTCTGCATTGTCATAGCCCCTTCCATGCATAACAGCCCCCACAGTATCAGAGTCCCCCTATTATAAATTTTCCCCTCCACAGTATAGTGTTCCACTACAGTAAGGATACATCTTTATTATGAGTCCCTTCTCCACAGTAGGGCTTCCCTGGTTGCTCAGCTGGTAGAGAATCAGCCTGCATTAAGGGAGACCTGGGTTCACTCCCTGAGTTTGGAAGATACCCTGGAGAAGGGAAAGGCTACCCACTCCAATATTCTGGCCTGGAGAATCCCATGGCCTGTGTAGAGTCAAATACGACTGAGTGACTTTCACTTTCTCCATAGTAGCATCCCCCCCTGCATGGTGATAGCTCCATTTATTGTCATATCTCCCCTCTTTCATATTAGACACCTCTCTACAGTAATATGGCCCCTTGTACAAATAAAGACTTACCTCTATGTAATCATCCCCTCTCTATAGTAATAGTCCTCCCTGAAGAACTCTTATCCTCCTGTAATAGTCCCCTTTCCTCTTCACAATAATCCTTCAGAATAAATCTCTTTTCTAATCCAAATATTCAATGAGATGCAAGTAGGACACACAGCAAAATAGTATGTCAGAACCCCGAGCACGGCACCACGGGGAGAACCTGTGGATGTGTGTGCCCTGTCATGTAGAACTCCTTTTGTGCGTCTATGTTACCATCCTGGGGACACATGCGGGTGTGTGTCTGTCTTCCCCTCACAGAGGAGACCTCCCCATAACACAGGTCACCAGCCCACTGAATGTCCTGTTCACAACTCTCCCCATAACACAGGTCACCTGCCCACTCCTGAGCCCTCTTGTCTCCATATCTCTGGACCTCTGTTCCACCAGAATATAGGTCAGTGTGTCACAAGCCCTTCATCCTCCCGTTTGTGCTGGCTTGAGATGGTGGTGTGCCAGGGTCCAGCCCCCGGGGAACCAAGGTGATTCGAAGGAGAGACGGCATTGGTGAGGAAAAAAATTATTTATTTATTAATATAAAATTAAATTAGGAAGAAATAGTGTAGTGAGAAAATTAAGTGGAGAAAAGAGGCTGAATAATTTGGCTTACTGGGAAGGCCAATAAACTTCCGGACAAGGAGCTTGTATCTTTTATGTTGGTCCACCGGTGCCCGCTTGAATATCCAAGGGTGCCGCGCCTTAGGCTTCCTTTCTCATGGCTCTTAGAAGCCAGGACAAGTAAGTAGACTTGGTGAGCCATCCTGATCCATTTGGGAATTCAGCCAGAAATTAGAGTAAAGAGGAGAAAGAGAGAGATACACGGGGGAAAGTAGTCCAGCGACTGGCTCCAGCCTCTATTGTTCAGAAGGCCTTTTATACTTTTGATTATACATAGAGATCAATGGGTAATACAAAATTATGCAGCAGCAGCAGCCCTGACTTTTATCAAAACCAGGCTTTTCTCTCTACCTAACTAGTTGTATACACAAGTCTTACGTGATTTACATCATCTTCTGGCCAAAAGGGCCAATTAACATTTTACAGCCTTTTTCTGATAAGGGTTTGTCAACTGGAAGACTTATTTGTGTTGATCTTCCCAAAGTCTGGTGCTGCTCTCAGGAAGTACTAAATAAAGTTACATTATTACATAGCAAAGATACAGTGACTTATAACAAGTAAAAGGAGTACAGTGATTTATAATAAAAGAAAAGTAATTAACTCAAAAGTCTAGTGTTGCTAACATCAAAATTACTATATATCTTTCTGCATATCCTGTTTACATTGATTAACATCCTCCCAGGTGCCTAAAAGATAAAGAATATGGAGGCCTGGTAGCAATCATTGAGTGAACAATTAAAACCCATCACCAATATGATTTTTAACTCTCAGAAATGGCTCTGTATCTTTAAGATGCTTTTAAGCTTTGTGCCTCTCACGGTTGGGGGCTGTAAGCAATTCACAAGTTGTAAGATGTCCAGGGAACCTGTTAGGCAAGCTAGAGAGCTAACAGAAGGGGTTTGAGCTGAAAAATCCCTTTCAAATGCAGAAGATAAAGCCCTGATTTGACTTTTTCCAGAGAATATTAAAAGAGTGGAAAAGCAGAGTACAAAGGCCAGCAGATTCTTATTTTCTTTGGGGGGGTGAGGTGGATGCTCAGGAAATTCCAGGGGGAACCCCTGAAGCTTGATCATGTCCTTGCATTTTTGTCAGGCTTCCTTCCTCATGACCTTGTCACAGGTGGGGTTCCTCACGTTGGCTCCCAGCATTTCCCCCTTTTTTATTTTATTTATTTATTTATTTTAAAAAATCAGGTGCAGTTTGGTCATGAGATTCCAAATGCTCTGCCAAAGAATCCCGACAATACAAGGAAGAATAATTACAAAGAGCAAGATTTAGAGTAAACTAAAAACAGTAGACAGAGTAGTCTTTCCAGAAATGAAGTTAGATAAAGTGTGGAAAAAGTCATTGGCTTCTCTTGTGGTGGTCAAATCTAATCGGGAGTGTTCCAAGGTCTGAATCTGATTATGAAGTCTCTCTAGGTCTAAACTAATATCTGAGCTGTTCCAAACAAATAGAATATGATTTTTTGACATATTGGGCATTTGCACTTGTTGAGTCAATGGTTCCTGCCAAGGTAACAATACATTTGTTGTTACACAGCAAGAACATAATTATCATATCAATAAGTTGTTACAGTTACAGGACATTTTTAAAGCAACAAAAGAGCAAGCATTATTTTGAGGAGTTAAACAAGATGAAAGCATACATTGTTCCCAAGACACTGCATTGGGTCCACCTGTGTAATTCAATCATATGTTAAGTCTTCCAGAGTCATTAGTGAAAAGAAAAACATAAGGAGAGGGTAAACAGGCTAAAATAGAGTAAATTGAATCATTTTCTGGTGGGAGTTCGCGCTGCAGCAGCTGTCAGTCCCTCTGGGATCTCAATGTTTGTCTTGTCTCTCTTGCCGGGGGAGAGTGGCGGCCCTCGCCCCGCCCTCCGCGAAAATGGCGTTGGCCCTAGCGGCGGCCAGGCTACAGGAAAATTTGAGCAAATAGTATACAGTTTCCATATATCTCCTTTCCCCATCAACCCTCTGTCCCATAGTTTTGTAGATGGACACTGGCACTGCTACAGGGCTGCGAGCGCGGCGAACCGGATTCCATCAGTCAGTCAGGCTGGCCCCACCTGCGGCTCCTGGTTTTTTCATGCTGCAGCGGCGGTGACAGAGGAATTCCCCTTTTTCTTTTGTGGCAAATCAGTCTGTCCAGATCCAAATTGTCGAATCTGTGTCCTTTGGAAAAAAATATAAACACTTCCTCAACCAGCAATTAATGTTGAATCAGGATTTTTTTTTTTTTAATTGTCCGGAGAGAAGGTCTTTTCACTTTACCAATGGTTTTACATTTTATTGTTCCAAATGATTCAGAGTTTAACTTATTACAAAGAGAACATGTTGTAAAATCTGATGGAGGAAATCTATACTTAAATTCCCCTTTTTTAATTTTTGAATTAACAAAGCATGTGAGGGTAAATGATGCAAGGTTTGACCACAATAATTTCCTATAGCAATCTGCCGATCATCATCAAACATTTGAAAGGCATCAAGTTGTTCTGTTATATGGAATTACAATTTTTGATGGCTCTTTACTAAACAATTTAATAAATCAGTATACTTGAATTAATCTTTATAATTAATATATAGATTAATATATATATATTACAGCAATACAACATGCACACAGCTAATACCAACCAACACAAACCAATGCATTGTAACAATACATGTCTCACACGCACAATATAATTATACAGTATATACAACATATGTTATCACAGCACGCCAAACCATACCAATTAATATTAGCCACATACATATTATATTACTGCAATATACACACTATGTATATATAATTAAACAGTATATATTCAATATGCATATATAGCATACATATTAATTTATATATGAATTCATTAAGTATAGATCTATAAATAGAATTAGGTATACCCCCTTTTTTTTTTCACTGTGTAATTCTTTCATATTTTTGCATATTAGTCCTTTACCAACACTACAACCATAAAGAACACAATTTCAATTACTGTACTTTTTAGTTTGGGGAGATCACAGTCTACAGACTCATTTACTTATATTAGACAAGATTAACCCATTCAACTTACTGCAGTTATTAAATGCACATAAAATACAGAAATTGATGCAATTAAACAAAATCTTTAGGATCTTTTTTTAAAATTCTTAGATTGTAATTTTTTCTGCAGACTTAATTACTGGTCCCCATGATCACCAATGTTTATGGCTCAATTTAACTACACCAATTTTTCAACCTTTTATATCTTTAAAGATAACAAGTGAAAATTATAGTTTCTTATCAAAAGGTTTAGGGTTTTCTGAATTATAAATATTTTCTCTCCCTCCTTCCCTCACCTTAAGACATTTTAACATTTTAAATAAACTAAAAATAACCACATCTCACCTGCAACATTTTTTTAGCAATCATTTGATGTATAAAATTTTAAGTATGCCGCCAGTTATTTTAAGACACAAAAATGGCTGCCTACCAATCTGTCTTGTCACAAGTTAGAAATACTACATTTAAGAATTAACACAAGAGTTTTAAGTTTCTTCCAGTTTAGACATTTATACCTTTGTGCTTGTCACTTCCGGATGTTACTGTAGCATTGTTTGTAATCCTTTAAAACCTTAGTAATTTAAAACACTAGTAGGTATACCTTTATTATATTTTATTTATACCCATACTCAATCAGGCAAACTGTAATTAGGCAAATATTTTTTTATACTATGTATTTATGTCAATATATGAAGTATTGTTAATTGTACCGCCTGTTGATAACTAAGAAACTGAGAAATCCCTTTTCTGAGCAACTCCTATTTGAGACAGCATGTCCCTCCCCCATAGGGTAAAGGGGAGCAAAGGAACTACATAGAGTTAGGAAAATTTCACAGGTATCCTCAAACCACCAATCTACATTTTTGAACTTTAACTACTGTGGGGTCTTGAGGGCAAATGAAACAAAATTTGACTCCTGAAATCTATCAGAGCAACTTGCCAATTGTTACTATTTTGTAAAAGACTTGCAGTTGATCCTTATTGGATGGAATTACTATATTTGTTACTTCTTTTCTAAAAAGTGTTACACTTCCCTTTTTTAATTAATTGTGCCACCAAACTGGGATAAGATAAAACTATTTTTTTGGAGTCACTAGTAGATGGAACCAATGGGTCTTCTTGTTACAAGCATCCTGTAGGTATATATTTTGTGGCAAAAATAATTTAATCTCATTTTTTGGCAATATTAATCTTAATTAACTGATCATTAAGCCTCATCTATTTTATCGAGAGCAAATTCTGTCTCACTAGTCAACTTTTTCTTAAAACTGGGATTAGGATTGTTTTTTAAGCAATCAAACAAAAGGCTTTAAATCTGCAGTAGTCAGTTTTAAATGTGGGCACATCTAATTAATATTCCTTAATAATTTCTGAAAATCACTTAAAGTTAGTAAACAATCTCTCTGCAGCTTTAAAGAGACATTATCAGTTTTTAAAATTTTTGGCAAATATAAATATAAGAAGCAAGTAAATAGCTGTTACACAATGTCTTTATACGCTTTTTTAATGATCTTTCTATAACTCAAATCTGGTCTATAGCCTTTTAGATGACAAGTAACCATTTAATCTTTGCTTGAATACTTCCAGCAATGGGAAGCTCACTACTCGCCAAGGTTTTAAACTCTCTCGTGCCTTTTCTCTACAGCATTCTCATCCTGCATAACACTTTCTCTAATCCCACCAACTCATTTTCAGTAGTGTGTGTTGGCCAGGAGCTGGGCCAGTCTTTCTCAACAATGTAAGAAACGTATGCTCTAGTGTCTAACAGCCCTGACATATTATTTTTTGAATTAAAAAATATTTTAAAGGCCTAGAAGCTGTAATTTTCTGCACCCAAAAAGGTAGATAACTAAATCCAAAACCTCTGGGGCTCCTAGCTTGAGAAGTTAGGGTTTTTCTGTCTGGTAATAAGATAAAAGCAAAAGCTGTGCTATTTTTTGACCTTTATTAATTGGCACAGTTTTAGCAGCTGTCTCTTATACACATCTAGATGTGTATAAGAGACAGGGGNCCAATGGGCCTTCTTGTTACAAGCATCCTGTAGGTATATATTTGTGACAAAAATAATTTAATCTCATTTTTTGGCAATATTAATCTTAATTAACTGATCATTAAGCCTCATCTATTTTAATGAGAGCAAATTCTGTCTCACTAGTCAACTTTTTCTTAAAACTGGGATTAGGATTGTTTTTTAAGCAATCAAACAAAAGGCTTTAAATCTGCAGTAGTCAGTTTTAAATGTGGGCACATCTAATTAATATCCCTTAATAATTTTTGAAAATCATTTAAAGTTAGTAAACAATCTCTCTGCAGCTTTAAAGAGACATTATCAGTTTTTAAAACTTTTGGCAAACCTAAATATAAGAAGCAAGTAAAGAGCTGTTACACAATATCTTTATACACTTTTTAAATGATCTTTCTATAACTCAAATCTGGTCTATAGCCTTTTAGATGACAAGTAACCTTTGCTTGAATACTTCCAGCAACGGGTACCTCACTACACTCCAAGGTTTTAAACTCTCCCTCGCCTTTTCCTCTACAGCATTCTCATCCTGCATACCACTTTCTCTAATCTCACCAACTCATTTTCAGTAGTGTGTGTTGGCCAGGAGCTGGGCCAGTCTTTCTCAACAATGTAAGAAACGTCTGCTCTAGTGTCTAACAGCCCTGACATTTTATTTTTTGAATTAAAAAATCTTTCAAAGGCCTAGAAGCTGTAATTTTCTGCACCCAAAAAGGTAGATAACTAAATCCAAATCCTCTGGGGCTCCCAGCTTGAGAAGTCAAGGTTTTTCTGTCTGGTAATAAGGTAAAAGCAAAAGCTGTGCTATTTTTTGACCTTTATTAATTGGCACAGTTTTAGCAGGTGGCAAGATTAAAACTTTATTTTTTTTTAGTATAATTAGAATCTACTACATCAGGCACCACCAAAATTCCTTGAAAATAAAGCAAGCTACGCCCTAACACAAGTCTTACAATGCCCTCAGCTACTCCCGTTGGAATCTGAGAAACCGGCACATCAGGGGTTAATATTGTTGCCATAGCAGAGCTGAGGTCTAGTCCTGAGCTGCTGCTGTTGCTGCTGCTAAGTCCTGGGGTTAATTGGCGAGGCTTTTCATCTCTGTTTAGCAGGACATTGCCAGGAAAAATGTCCCATTTGGCCACAAGAGAAACATTTTGTATTTGTAAAATTCTTCTTATTGCGATTATATTTCTTTCTTTTTCTCTTTTTCTCTTTCAATTCTCTTTTTCTTTTTTTTTTTTCTTTTCTTTTGAGTGAGGCCCCGAAGGGATATCTTGCAAGGAGCAGGCTCTGTTTTAAAAGCTCTTTTGCTCAAAAATATTATCCCTATCCTTTTTTAACCTTAAGTAATGTTCTGGGAGGCTTTGAATGCAAAGTGGGGAGTTCCTAAGCCCTGGGGAGGCGCAAGCAGATGTTGCACTGGTCCTTAAATAAGATAAATTTTTTAAAGGTATGGTTTGTGTAGGGGGGAGGGGGCTCACCAGGGCGCTCGGCCACTGTGTCTTGTAAGCACTCTCACTCCTCCGGAAGAAGAGTACAATCTCCCTCATTTTCTTTGCCAATGGCAGAAAATATGATCTGCGTAGAAGGTGGAGACCCACTACCATGCACCGCTATAGCCTCTCCTGTAGGCTAACTAACTAACAGCCACATGACGGGGGTCCAGAACATTTGTAATCATATTTACAGAGAAAAAGTGTCAACAGGAACATTTTATGGCTCATGCAAAGTATAATGAGTATAATAAGTTTTTAGCTGTTTTTCTAGCTTCACCCAAATATTTAAATCCCTTTTCTGGAAACCAAGGACATTGCTCTTGTAACACTAGCCTTTTGATATTTGATTTATATTTTTTTTAACAGTTGGTAAATTACTTATATAAAGAGTTGTCATTGTTTTGACTCATTGTTAACCGTGTCAGAAAATTAAGATTTATAGAAAAGTCTACCTTGACAAAAGGTTTTCCCTTGGCCAAGGGGGGTTTTCTGCAACCCTAAGAGAGCAGGTTTATTTCAACCTCTAGAGAACCAGGTTTCTCTTAAACCCTTCAACACTTCCCACTCCTACTCACCCTGTCTATCCTACAGGGGGGTCCGCGGCACCCTGAGTGGGTCCTAGCCATCCCGAAAACTCAACACTGGGGGAACAACAGGGCTGATGACCCTAGTTGTCCAGACCAATAGGGCTGATGACCCTACTTGCTCCAAGGGGGTGGAAATAGGGCTGATGACCCTAATTGCTTGGGGAACCTACCTTCGAATAGCTTGTTCCAGGTGCCACTTGGTGAGGTCCAGCCCCGGTGGAACCAGGGTGATTCGAAGGAGAGACAGCGTTGGTGAGGAAAAAACTTATTTATTTATTAATATAAAATTAGATTAGGAAGAAATATGTAGTGGGAAAATTAAGTGGAGAAAAGAGGCTGAATAACTTGTCCTACGGGGAAGGCCAATAAAGTTCCAGACAAGGAGCCTGCACCATCTACAATGAGCCACCAGTGCCTGCTTGAATATCTAAGGGTGCCCCGCCTTAGGCTCCCTTTTGTGCAGGTCTTAGAAGCCAGGACAAGTAAGTAGACTTGGTGAGCCGCCCCACTGCAGTTGGGAATTCAGACAGAAATTAGAATAAAGAAGAGAGAGAGAGAGAGAGAGACACAGGGGAAACCAGTTCAGCGACTGTCCCCGACCTCTATTGTTCAGAAGGCCTTTTATACTTTTGATTGTACATAGAGATCAATGGGTAATACAAAATTATGCAGCATCAGCAGCCCTGACTTTTATCAAAACCAAGCTTTTCTTTCTACATACTTAATTGTATACACAAGTCTTAGGGAATTTACATCATCTTCTGGCCAAAAGGGCCAATTAACATTTTACAGCCTTTTTCTGATAAGGGTTTGTCAACTAGAAGACTTATTTGTGTTGATCTTCTCAAAGTCTGGTGCTACTCTCAGAAAGCACTAAATAAAGTTACATTCTTACATAGCAAAGATACAGTGACTTATAACAGGTAAAAAGAGTACAGTGATTTATAAAAAAAAAGTAATTAACTCAAAAGTCTAGTGTTGCTAACATCAAAACTACTATATATCTTTTTGCATATTCCTTTTACATTGATTAACATCCTCCCAGGGGCCTAAAAGATAAAGAATATGGAGGCCTGGCAGCAATCATTGAGTCAACAATGAAAACCCGTCACCAATATGATTTTTAACTCTGTAGAAATGGCTCTATGTCTTTAAGATGGTTTTAAGTTTTATGCCTCTCATGGATGGGGGCTGTAAGCAATTCACAAGCTCTAAGATGTCCAGGGAACCTGTTAGGCAAGCTAGAGAGCTATCAGAGGGGGTTTGAGCTAAAACGTGCTTTTCAAATGCAGAAGACTAAAGCCCTGATTTGACTTTTTCTAGAGAATATTAGAAGAGTGGAAAAGCAGAGTACAAAGGACAGCAGATTCTTATTTGGGGGGGGCGGTGGCTTGGATGGTCAGGAAATTCCAGGGGGAACCCCTGAAGCTTGATCATGTCCTTGCATTTGTGTCAGGCTTCCTTCCTCATGACCTTGTCACAGGCGGGATTCCTCACACTCGCTCCCGGCAGTGGTGGGTTCACTCTGATAGGTGGAATAATGTCCCATCACCTGTGGACACCCATTATGTACTTTCAAAACACTCTCCCATCTCCCAGGTACATAGGTGTGGGTCACCCACCCTATTTTCCTTCTCTGTGAACCCCAGCAGCCTGATTTCCAAGTACAGATTCAGGAGTGCTAGGCAGTAGTGCCACCCAGCCTTGGGGCCCCTGGCAGCACCCCAGGGAGCAAGCCGGGTGCACCTGCACACCCCGGTGTCTTCCGCTTCCTGTGAGTCTGCTGCACCCTCTGTGTTCTCAGTCCACTCAGATGAGCAGGTGGGGTGCTTGCCAGTGAGGTCAGATTTTGCCCCCATGGGTCCATGGGCCTGCAGTGAGATACTAGAGGCTACAAAAATGTCCATCCACTCCAACCAATGGTCCTACCCCTTCAGTGTAAGGGCAGGACACAAGACCTGGGTCATCAGGTGTCCTCCCCCAGTGGCACTGGCCAGCACAATGTCAGCACTGGCTCAGGACTCATAAGGGGCTTGTCACTGTGCCCTGCGAGCCTCAGTCAAGGGGCTCCCTCTGGCTCCGTACTCTGACCCAGAGGGATTCAAATTCCTCCTTTCCCCCAGGTGGTCCCAGTCCAGCCCTTCCTGTGCACAAACACACACACACATAAATATATGATGCTGGGAAAGATTGAGGTCAGGAGGACAAGGGGATGTGACAGAGGATGAGATGGTTGTATTGCAGCACCGACTCCATGCACATGAGTTTGAGTAATCTCCACGAGTTGGTGATAGAGAGACCTGGACTCCTGCAGTCCATGGGGTCGTGAAGAGTCAGAAACGACTGAACTACTGAACTGAACTGAACACAGCTTTTAGAGTTGTTCAGTTCAGTCTCTCAGTCGTGTCCGGCTCTTTGCGACCCCATGAATCACAGCACGCCAGGCCTCCCTGTTCATCACCATCTCCCGGAGTTCACTCAGACTCACGTCCATTAAGTCCGTGATGCCGTCCAGCCATCTCATCCTCGGTCGTCCCCTTCTTCTCCTGCCCCCAATTCCTCCCAGCATCAGATTCTTTTCCAATGAGTCAACTCTTCTCATAAGGTGGCCAAAGTACTGGAGTTTCAGCTTTAGCATCATTCCTTCCAAAGAAATTCCAGGGTTGATCTCCTTCAGAATGGACTGGTTGGATCTCCTTGGAGTCCAAGGAATTCTCAAGAATCTTCTCCAATGCCACAGTTCAAAAGCATCAATTCTTTGGCGTTCAGCCTTCTTCACAGTCCAACTCTCACATCCATACATGACCACAGGAAAAACCATAGCCTTGACTAGACAGACCTTAGTAGGCAAAGTAATGTCTCTGCTTTTGAATATACTATCTAGGTTGGTCATAACTTTTCTTCCAAGGAGTAAGCATCTTTTAATTTCATGGCTGCAGTCACTATCTGCAGTGATTTTGCACCCCCAAAAAATAAACTCTGACACTGTTTCCACTGTTTCCCCATTTATTTCCCTTGAAGTGATGGGACCGGATGCCATGATTTTCATTTTCTGAATGTTGAGCTTTAAGTCAACGTTTTCACTCTCCTCTTTCACTTTCTTTTTTTTTCCATTTTCTTTTTTATTTATTTATTTATTTTTTTACACGAACTCTCAAACATGAACCCCCCTCCTACCTCCCACCCCACATCATCCCTCCAGATCATCCCCATACACCAGCCCCAAGCGTCCTGCATCCTGCATTGAACATAGACTGGCAATAATGAGGACCCTGTATGCAAGACAGCAAAAGAGATACAGATGTGTAGAGCGGACTTATGGACTCTTTCACTTTCATCAAGAGGCTTTTTAGCACCTCTTCACTTTCTGCCATAAGGGTCGTGTCATCTACATATCTGAGGTTATTGATATTTTGCTGTTACAAAAAATGGCCACAAGGAGGAATCATTGCTTTTGCTTCACACTCCACTACTAAATTTCCTTTAATTAATTAATTAATTAATTATAATGGGAGGCTGATTACTTTACAATATTGTAGTGGTTTTTGCCATACCTTAATATGAATCAACCATGGGTGTACCTGTGTTCCCCATCCTGAAGCCCCCTCCCATCTCCCTCCCCATGCCATCCCATCCCTCCAGGTCACCCCAGTACACCAGCCCTGAGCACCCTGTCTCATGCATCAAACCTGGACAGGCCATCTATTTCACATATGGTAATAGGCATGTGTCAATGCTTTTCGCTCAAATCATCCCACCTTCGACTCCTCCCACAGAGTCCAAAAGTTGGTTCCTTACATGTGTGTCTATTTTACTGTCTCACAAACAGGGTCATCATTACCATCTTTCTAAATTCCATATGTATGTGTTAATATACTGTATTGGTGTTTTTCTCTCTGACTTACTTCACTCTGTATAATAAGCTCCAGTTTCATCCACCTGTTTAGAAATGATTAACATGCATTTTTGTTAATGGCTGAGTAATATTCCATTGTTCATATGTACCAGGCTTTCTTATTCATTCATCTGCCAATGAACATCTTGGTTGCTTCCATGTCCTGGCTATTGTAAGGAGTGCTGCAATGAACATTGAGGTACTCATGTCTCTTTCATTTCTGGTTTCCTCAGTGTGTATGCCCAGCAGTGGAAATGCTGAGTCATATGACATTTCTATTTCCACTTTTTGAAGGAATCTCCACCCTGTTCTCCATAGTGGCTGTGCTAGTTTGCATTCTCACCAACAGAGTAAGAGTGTTCCCTTTTCTCCACACCCTCTCCACCATTTGTTGCTTGGTAACTTCTTGATAGCAGCCATCGAGACTGGCATGAGATAGTACCTCACTGAGATTTGGATTTACATTTCTGTGATAATGAGTGATGTTGAGCATCTTTTCATGTGTTTTCCTGCCATCTGTATGTCTTCTTTGGAGAAGTGTCTGTTTAGATCTTTGGCCGAATTTTTGAATGGGTCATTTATTTTTTCTGGAATTGAGCTTTAGTATGAGCTGCTTGTATATTTTTGAGATTAATTCTTTGTCAGTTGCTTCATTTGCTATTATTTTCTCCCATTCTGAAGGGCTACCTTTTCACCTTGCTTATACTTTTCTTTGTTGTGCAAAAGCTTTTAAGTTTAATTAGGTCTGATTTGTTTCTTTTTGCTTTAATTTCTATAACTCTGGGGGGTGGGTGGGTCATAGAGGATCTTGCTGTAAATTTCTTTTTCTGTGAATTCATTGTTGTTTTATTTTGAAGTAGTGTTGATTTCTGATACTGTGTTTGTTTCAGGTGTACAGGAGCTGGATTCAGAGATACACAGACATTTATCAATTTTTAGGGGGTTCATTTTCTCCAGAGAGAGGAGTACAGTGTATCCAGTAGGCTGCCCTTTGCTATTCAACACTGTTTTTACTGATTATCTGTTTGATGTATGTTAACACCTGTTTGTTCCTTGCAAACTCTTCATTTATCCCACATCCCTACTTTTTTTTTAAATAATCATAAGTTGGTTTTCTAAGTTTGTAAGTCTGTTTCTACTGTGTAATAGCCTACATTGGCATTAATTTCAAGAAGATACCTGTCAGTGATACCTTTTGTAATTTGTCTTTCTCTATCAGCCTTCCTTCACTTAATATGGCATTCATTCTATCCATCCATGCTGTTGTCACTGGCATTATTCCATTGTGATTCAGGTCTGGGTACCATTCCAGTGCAAATGTGCACCACTCTGACTTCATTTTCCTGTCGATGAAAAACTTTGTTGAATTTGTTGCAGGGAGGGCTTCCCTGGTGGCCCAGTCAGTAGAGAATCCACCTGCCAATGCAGGAGATGTGGGTTCAGTCGCTGAGTGAGGAAGATCCCCTGGCAAAGGGCATGGCAACCCACTCCAGTATTCTTGCCTGGAGAACTCCATGGACAGAGGAGCCTGGCCGGCTAGAGTCCATGGGGTCACAAAGTGTTGGACATGACTGAAGCGACTGAAAACACATGCAAAGGAAAAAAAAAGAGAGAGAGAGAAATTAGTATTTCATTCTTTACCTTTTTTGAGAGCAAAGAGATCAAGAAAACAGTGAGCAGGCCTGAACATTCCTAGGTGTTTTTTTTTGTTTGTTTTTGTTTGTTTGTTTGTTTGTTTTTACTTTAACTTCTCAAAACTCTGAATATCTGTGACTAACTTTGCTTTTCTGCCCCCTAACTCTGCAGGAGCTACGGGTAACATTTTTCCCTTGGACTCTATGCTAAGTACATCACCTGTCTGGTGGTTACCCTTACAACACCCTTCCCCTTGTACTCACATATCAGAGAGAAGGTCGCTGAGCAACCCCAACTGCCAGAGTCAGTTACTGGGTTATTGACTTCAGTCTAAGACTGTCTTTGAAAAAATGCACGAGGAAGAGATCACTGACACCTGACTGTGAGCTCTTCCCTTATATAATCCCCTAGACACTTCATAGGCTGGGGGTGGGTGGGTATTCATTCCTTGAGGCATGGCCCTACTTTTTTCCCCTCTCTGCTGGCTTGAGAATAAATGATATCTTCGTTTCTCCTTCAAACTCTGTCTCTGTATTTTTTTATTTTTATTCACTGGGCAGAGAAAGCCAAGATTTTAGCCAGCAACAATTCTAGTTCTTGGTCATTGCCAATCGAGCTGCCCTGAAAACAAGGTGCACAAGTCACTGTGAATTCTGATTTTCAATCAAGAGGCTTTTTAGCACCTCTTCACTTTCTGCCATAAGGGTCGTGTCATCTACATATCTGAGGTTAGTGGTATTTTGCTGTTACAAAAAATGACCACAAGGAGGAATCATTGCTTTTGCTTCACACTCCACTTCTAAATTTCCTTTTTTAAATTAATTAATTAATTTTAATGGGAGGCTGATTACTTTACAATATTGTATTTGTTTTTACCATACATTAATATGAATCAACCATGGGTGTACCTGTGTTCCCCATCCTGAAGCCCCCTCCCATCTCCCTCCCCATGCCATCCCATCCCTCCGGGTCATCCTAGTACACCAGCCCTGAGCACTCTGTCTCATGCATCAAACCTGGACAGGACATCTATTTCACATATGGTAATATGTATGTGTTAATGCTTTTCGCTCAAATTATCCCACCTTCAACTCCTCCCACAGAGTCCAAAAGTTGGTTCCTTACATGTGTGTTTATTTTACTGTCTCACATACAGGGTCATCATTACCATCTTTCTAAATTCCATATATATGTGTGAATATACTGTATTAGTGTTTTTCTCTCTGACTTACTTCACTCTGTATAATAGGCTCCAGTTTCATCCACCTGATTAGAACTGATTAACATGCATTCTTGTTAATGGCTGAGTAATATTCCATTGTTCATATGTACCAGGCTTTCTTATCCATTCATCTGCCGATGGACATCTTGGTTGCTTCCATGTCCTGGCGATTGTAAGGAATGCTGCAATGAACATTGAGATACTCATGTCTCTTTCATTTCTGGTTTCCTCAGTGTGTATGCCCAGCAGTGGAAATGGTGAGTCATATGACAATTCTATTTCCACTTTTTGAAGGAATCTCCACCCTGTTCTCCATAGTGGCTGTGCTAGTTTGCATTCTCACCAACAGTGTAAGAGTGTTCCCTTTTCTCCACACTCTCTCCACCATTTGTTGCTTGGTAACTTCTTGATAGCAGCCATCGAGACTGGCATGAGATGGTACCTCATTGTGGTTTGGATTTACATTTCTGTGATAAGGAGTGATGTTGAGCATCTTTTCATGTGTTTTCCTGCCATCTGTATGTCTTCTTTGGAGAAGTGTCTGTTTAGAACTTTGGCCGAATTTTTGAATGGGTCATTTATTTTTTTCTGGAATTGAGCTGTAGTATGAGCTGCTTGTATATTTCTGAGATTAATTCTTTGTCAGTTGCTTCGTTTGCTATTATTTTCTCCCATTCTGAAGGGCTACCTTTTCACCTTGCTTATATTTTTCTTTGTTGTGCAAAAGCTTTTAAGTTTAATTAGGTCTGATTTGTTACTTTTGCTTTAATTTCTATAACTCTGGTGGGGGTGGGTCATAGAGGATCTTGCTGTAAATTTCTTTTTCTGTGCATTCATTGTTGTTTTATTTTGAAGTAATGTTGATTTCTGATACTGTGTTTGTTTCAGGTGTACAGGAGCTGGATTCAGAGATACATAGACATTTATCAATTTTTAAGGGGTTCATTTTTCCCAGAGAGAGGAGTACAGTGTCTCCAGTAGGCTGCCCTTTGCTATTCAACACTGTTTTTACTGATTATCTGTTTGATGTATGTTAACGCCTGTTTGTTCCTTGCAAACTCTTCATTTATCCCACATACGTACTTTTTTTTTTTAATAATCATAAGTCGGTTTTCTAAGTTTGTAAGTCTGTTTCTACTGTGTGATAGCCTACATTGGCATTAATTTCAAGAAGATACCTGTCAGTGATACCTTTTGTAATTTGTCTTTCTCTATTGGCCTTCCTTCACTTAATATGGCATTTGCTCTATCCATCCATGCAGTTGTCACTGGCATTATTCCATTGTGATTCAGGTCTGGGTAGCATTCCAGTGCAGAGGTGCACCACTCTGACTTCATTTTCCTGTCGATGAATAATTTTGTTGAATTTGTAGCAGGGAGGGCTTCCCTGGTGGCCCAGCCAGTAGAGAATCCACCTGCCAATGCAGGAGATGTGGATTCAGTCGCTGAGTGAGGAAGATCCCCTGGAAAAGGGCATGACAACCCACTCCAGTATTCTTGCCTGGAGAACCCCATGGACAGAGGACCCTGGCGGGCTACAGTCCATGGGGTCACAAAGTGTTGGACATGACTGAAGTGACTGAGAATACATGCAAAGGAATAAAAAAGAGAGAGAGAAATGAGTATTTCATTCTTTATCTTTTTTGAGAGCAAAGAGATCAAGAAAACAGTGAGCAGGAAATAATCATAAGTCGGTTTTCTAAGTTTGTAAGTCTGTTTCTACTGTGTGATAGCCTACATTGGCATTAATTTCAAGAAGATACCTGTCAGTGATACCTTTTGTAATTTGTCTTTCTCTATTGGCCTTCCTTCACTTAATATGGCATTTGCTCTATCCATCCATGCAGTTGTCACTGGCATTATTCCATTGTGATTCAGGTCTGGGTAGCATTCCATTGCAGAGGTGCACCACTCTGACTTCATTTTCCTGTCGATGAATAATTTTGTTGAATTTGTAGCAGGGAGGGCTTCCCTGGTGGCCCAGCCAGTAGAGAATCCACCTGCCAATGCAGGAGATGTGGATTCAGTCGCTGAGTGAGGAAGATCCCCTGGAAAAGGGCATGACAACCCACTCCAGTATTCTTGCCTGGAGAACCCCATGGACAGAGGACCCTGGCGGGCTACAGTCCATGGGGTCACAAAGTGTTGGACATGACTGAAGTGACTGAGAATACATGCAAAGGAATAAAAAAGAGAGAGAGAAATGAGTATTTCATTCTTTATCTTTTTTGAGAGCAAAGAGATCAAGAAAACAGTGAGCAGGCCTGAACATTCCTAGTTTTTTTTTTTTTTTTTTTACTTTAACTTCTCATAACTGTGAATATCTGTGACTAACTTTGCTTTTCTGCCCCCTAACTCTGCAGGAGCTCTGGGTAACCTTTTTCCCTTGGACTCTATGCTAAGTACATCACCTGTCTGGTGGTTACCCTTGCAACACCCTTCCCCTTGTACTCACATATCAGAGAGAAGGTCGCCAAGCAACCCCAACTGCCAAAGTCAGTTACTGGGTTATTGACTTCAGTCTAAGACTGTCTTTGAAAAAAATGCACGAGGAAGAGATCACTGATACCTGACTGTGAGCTCTTCCCTTATATAAGCCCCTAGACACTTCATAGGCTGGGGGTTGGTGGGTATTCAGTCCTTGAGGCATGGCCCTACTGTGTTCCCCTCTCTGCTGGCTTGAGAATAAATGCCATCTTCGTACTTCCTTCAGACTATGCCTCTGTATGTTTTATGTTTCTTCACTGGACAGAGAAAGCCAAGATTTTGGCCAGCAACAATTCTAGTTCTTGGTCATTGCCAATCGAGCTGCCCTGAAAACAAGGTGCAATTTTTTTTGTTTGTTTTTGTTTGTTTGTTTGTTTGTTTTTACTTTAACTTCTCAAAACTCTGAATATTTGTGACTAACTTTGCTTTTCTGCCCCCTAACTCTGCAGGAGCTACGGGTAACATTTTTCCCTTGGACTCTATGCTAAGTACATCACCTGTCTGGTGGTTACCCTTACAACACCCTTCCCCTTGTACTCACATATCAGAGAGAAGGTCGCTGAGCAACCCCAACTGCCAGAGTCAGTTACTGGGTTATTGACTTCAGTCTAAGACTGTCTTTGAAAAAATGCACGAGGGAGAGATCACTGACACCTGACTGTGAGCTCTTCCCTTATATAATCCCCTAGACACTTCATAGGCTGGGGGTGGGTGGGTATTCATTCCTTGAGGCATGGCCCTACTTTTTTCCCCTCTCTGCTGGCTTGAGAATAAATGATATCTTCGTTTCTCCTTCAAACTCTGTCTCTGTATTTTTTATTTTTCTTCACTGGGCAGAGAAAGCCAAGATTTTAGCCAGCAACAATTCTAGTTCTTGGTCATTGCCAATCGAGCTGCCCTGAAAACAAGGTGCACAAGTCACTGTGAATTCTGATTTTCTCTGGGTCTGAGCCCAGACATGTGATTTTCGGGCCATGTGGTTTCTGAGTGTTTAGTTGAAAAATAACCTCCTTGCTAGTTTTGATAGTTCTGACACCCATTTACATCCCCACTGAGAGTGTAAGAGAATCCCCTTTTGCCTCGATACTCTGCAGCCCCTATTCTGTGTAGATTTTTAGACAGTGGCCACTCTGACATGTGGGAGGGGATTTTTCATGGGAGTTTCGATTTGTGTGGATTTAATACATAGTGGCATGCTGCAGTCCATGGGATTGCAAAGAGTGGGACACAACTGTTCAAGTGAACTGAATACATAGTGAGCTGGACGAACATTTGAGGTACTTTTCAATACAGTATAGACTGGAAGGGGGGGTCATTTACAGTCCCACAGGCATTGTGAATATGAAAACTCCTTAGCCCCTCTAACCCAGTTCAGAATGTCTCTTTCTCGTTGAGCATCTAGACTTCCAGGTTTAGCTACATCCCTGATTACATTACACATGCTGTTTCCTAATATGCTCTTAGTGTTTATTATTTATATATTGTGAGTATCTTCCTTTGGTTGGTCACATTTTATTTTAAAGGCAACTAGAATGGCTGTAATCAAAAAGACTAAACATACCAAAGTGTTGGAGAAGATAGAATGTGGAGCCTTCATACATGGCTGGAGAGGATGTAAAATGATACAGCCGTTTGGGGAAACAGTTTAAGACTTTCTAAGAAGTGAAACATACATTTGCTTTATGGCACACTATATCTCAGTCCTGAAAAAAAAATAAGGTTAAAAAAAAAAAAGCTGTGGAGGAGATAGGCTAAAATATTGTGTACTCAGTCCCTCAGTCATTTCTGATTCTTTTACAATCCCTTAGACTGTAGTCTGCTGGGCTCCTCTCTCCATGGGATGCTCCAGGCAAGAATACTGGGGTGAGTTGCCATTTCCTTCTCCAAGGCATGAAAGTGAAAAGTGAAAGTGAAGTCATTCAGCCGTGTCTGACTCTTAGCGACCACATGGACTGCAGCCGACCAGGCTCCTCCGTCCCTAGGATTTTCCAGGCACAAGTACTGGAGTGGGGTGCCATCGCTTTCTCCACGTGATCTTCTTGACCCAGGTTTCTAACTCCTGACTCCTGCATTGACAAGCGGGTTCTTTATCACTGAGCCACCAAGGAAGCCACAAAATATGAACTGTAGTGAAATCAAGCATATTTTTTTTATTTACTTTTTCACCCTGTGTGCACTGACCAAGTTCTTTTCCCAATATCCACAGACTACATTTTCCATATTAAAAATAGCATCACCTTCCCTCTAGCCTAAGGGAGACAGGCTTACTGGGCAGCATCATCGCCCTGCTTGTGCTTCCCTCCTCCTGACTTTGGTTTTGAGCATGTGCTGGGGCTCCCTGAGTCCTCTAATCACAGCTCCAGAAACCTGTCCCTGTTGATTTCACAGGGCTGACCAAGCCTATGGCTGAATAATCTGTTTAAATGCCAGGTCCAGTCCTACCCATCCTGGCTTCATCTTGGCCCATCATGGCACTACCTGCCTTCTGCCTTCACTTACTGTTTCTCTCTCTGTCTCTCTCTGTCTCTCTCTCTCTCTCTCTCTCTCTCTCTATATATATATATATATATATATATATACACAAAGTAAATAGTTTATTGAAAAGTACATGTGGAAAGGCACACAGGTGAATTCACAGTTACACCCCCTCCCTGCAATCTTTCAAGCTACACCCTCTAGTTCCCTAGACTTTTCCCTGTTATTTAATTTTTTTTTTAATTTAAATGATCTTTGCCCAGTAGGTTATAAAGGGGAAATTTACACTTTGTAGAAAAATTCCTGTTTTGGTAAATAAATAATAAACAAGAAAGTACAAAATGACAAGTGAGAAATATTTGGAAGATAGCTGACAAAGGATGCGTTTACTTAATTTATGCAGAGCTCAAAAATTAAGAAAGGGTGAAAAACCTATTGGGAGACAAACATAATGTAAACAAAGGGAACAAAGAAATAAAAATTCTCAAAATAAAAATACAAAAAAATATTAAAAAAAGAAAATGTTAAAGCTAATTTATGATAAAAGAAATGCAAATCAAAACAATAATGGAATACACTTTCTCACCATGGAAATTGCCAAAAGTTCAATGAAAGCATTGAGTGATACTAAATGTTTCCTCCAAAATGAGGATGAGAGGTTGGAAAATGAGTGCTCATGTATTGTTGTGAAAGCATAAAGTGATGCAGCTTTCTGAAGGACAATTTGACAGTATCTAGTAAATTTATCAATTCATGGAGCCATTTAACAAGACCTTGTTTGGAATTTACTACCGAGGTCCAACCCCAGTTGGATCCAGGGTATCCTCAAGAGGATGGCATCAGCGACCTAAACAAATGATTTATTTAGAGATATAGAAAGAGATAAAGAAGGAATATAGCAGTTAGGAAAATATAGGAGAGAAAGAGGCTTATATTACTTGGTTTACACAGAAAAATCAATAAAGTCTCGAGACAAGAGACTTGCACTCTTTACAAAATCCACAGGCGCCCTCCCAGTCTCCCGAGGGTAAAGACGCAGGGCGCCTTCCAGTTCAGGGTTTAGAAGCCTAGGCAAATAAGTAAACATGGTGGACCTCTGTTCTCCAGATGGGAATTAGCCTGAAAAGGAGAGTAAGAAAGAAAAGACGACACGGGGGAACCAGGCTTCTGTGGAAATGGTCCTGATTCTGTTCCTGGTCCTTCTCTTTATTTTTCAGGGAAGCTTTTATACATTACGTTGTACATAGAGATAAATGTAAGAAGCAGAGTCACGCAAGGTCAGCTGCTCTGACCCTTATCTAAAGACAGAGTGTTCTTTGCTTATCTTTGTTCTTACAAGAGTCTTACCTTTGTTTACAATATCTTCTGGTCTGGAGATCGATTAACATTTTATGGCCCCATCTTTCTTTCTATTGATAGAGGTTAGTCAATCAGAAAACTTGTTTTCCCTTAAGATTTACTTAGTCTTAAGATAGTGATTAAATTACATTCTTACATAGCAAGGATACAATGGTTTATAACAAAGAAAGAGGAGTACAGTGATTTATAAGAGAAAATTCATTAACTAAAAAGTCTAGTATTGCTAACATCAAAACTACTATATTTCTTTTTCTACATTCCAATTACATTTATTAACATACTCCCAGGTGCCTGAGGATATGGAGGCCTGGCAGCATTCATTAATTCATTAATGAAATCCTTCACCAACATGACTTTTATCTTTAGAAAAGCCCTATGCTAACTAAGACTTTGAAAATACTACAAACTCTCTGTGATTGAGAGGTTGTAAACAATCATGTGCTAATAGCAGGAGTGTGGATAATCCTGTCACACAAGCTAGTCTGCCAGTAGAAAGGTTTGACCTGAGAGACTCCTTTTATATGCAGGAGATTTTTAACTGGAGCTTTAAGTTAATTTTCCAGAGAAAGGTGGTCAGGGATAGCTCCTGTTAATATCAGAAGAGTGTAGTATAACAGACAGATTTTGGTTTTGGGGGTAGATGCTTGAGCAGATCTAACGGACCCCTTGAGGCTTGATCCGCCTTGCCATCATGATCTTGTCATTGGTGGGGTCAGGGAGTCCCTCGAGTCCTGACCCGCCTTTGTCTGTCAGGGCTCTTCCTCATGACCTTTGCCATGGGTGGGATCTCCCGTGCTGGCTCCCGACAATTTACATTGCAGAAGTATTTATGCAATTTCACAAAGATTATATATATGATGTTCACTGCAATATTTTTCCCCACCATCCTAGAAAATCTCTTGGGCCCCTTCCCCACACTGTCCTTCCCCATGCAACCTCTGTTCTCAGTTCTATCAGTAAACATTAGCTTTGCCTCATCTAGAACTTTCTATAAATGGAGCTGACAGTATGTGCACATGTAGTTGCTTTACAGTGTTGTGCAAATTACTGTTGTACAGCAAAGTGAATCAGTTGCATGTATGTGTGTATTTGTAAATATATATGTATGCATCGTCCTTTTTCAGTTTCCTTCCCGTTTAGGTTACCACATGGCACTGAGGACAGTTACCTGTGCTATACAGATAGTTCTCAGTAGTTATCATGGCATTATTCTCCAAAATACACAAACAGCACATGTAGCCCAGGATTAAAAAAGAACACAATAAACGGGCAGATCTAAATAGACATTTTTTCCAAAGAAGACATACAGATGGCCAACAGTTGAAAATATGCTCAACATCACTAGTTACCAGAGAAATGCAAATCAAAACTACAGTAAGATATTACTTCACACCAGTCCAAATAGCCATCATCAAAAATTCTACAAACAATAATTTGGAGAGGGTGTGGAGTCAAGAGAACCCTCTTGCATTGTCAGCGGGCATGTAAATTTGTGCCACCGCTATGGTGAACTCTATGGCAGCTCCTTAGAAAACAAAAACTATGATCACCATATGGCCTACTCCAGACATTTTCCTGGAGAAAACCATAATTTAAAAAGATGCGTGCACTCCAATTTTCACTGCATCACTATTTACCATAACCATGATATGTAACTTTTTTTTTTAAATTAGAGCAAAAATGGGGAAAGAAAAACAACCTTGAAGCAAAGAGTCTCTAAACAGGGAGTGAAATTACTAGGTCTTTGTAAAAGCAGAGACTTAAAGATAAGTAACCAAAGCAAGAATCAAGTATCAAGACCAAGTTCTATGTTAACATTCTGATAGCAGAAAAGATGAGTTTATACTAAAAGAACTAGTACACCCTAATCTTTTTATCTCCATGACCCAGGATCTCAGAATTCTGAGCCAATGCTAAATAAGATCATGGGTGATTTTGTTATTTCTTTGTATTTTTCTACCTTCTTCATATTTTCTGTTATGAGCATCTATTAATTTTTAACAAAGTTATACAGTATCATTTTCAACCTGTAAAGAATACATCTGGATTTTATAAATACATTCACAAGCATTCTTCTATTTCTCTGCGAGATGGCAGAATAAACACAATAAATATTTATTCATACACACATACAGAGAAGGCAATGGCAACCCATTCCAGTACCCTTGCCTGGAAAATCCCATGGATGGAGGAGCCTGGTAGGCTGCAGTCCATGGGGTCGCGAAGAGTCAGACACGGCTGAGCGACTTCACTTTCACTTTTCACTTTTCACTTTCATGCACTGGAGAAGGAAATGGCAACCCACCTCAGTATTATTGCCTGGAGAATCCCAGGGACAGGGGAGCCTGGTGGGCTGCTGTCTATGGCGTTGCACAGAGTCGGACACGACAGAAGTGACTTAGCAGCAGCAGCAGCAGCATACACACATATACATATGAGTGAATACATTTAGATTTTATAATTTACATTCATTAGCATATTTCTCGGGGAAGGCAATGGCACCCCACCCCAGTACTCTTGCCTGGAAAATCCAATGGACGGAGTAGCCTGGTGGGCTGCAGTCCATGGGGTCGCTAACAGTCAGACAGACTGAGCAACTTCACTTTCATTTTTCTCTTTCATGCATTGGAGAAGGAAATGGCAACCCACTCCAGTATTCTTGCCTGGAGAATCCCAGGGATGGGGGAGCCTGGTGGGCTGCTGTCTATGGGGTCACACAGAATCGGACATGACTGAAGTGACTTAGCAGCAGTAGCAGTATCTGTAGATTGCTTCCTCAGCAAGATGTATTTGTTATTGTTCCAGTATTTTCCTATCATTTATGTTGACATGCAAAGAAATGTAAGATATCCTTGGGAAATCAAGACTAAAGTATGTTAAATATTGATATTTAATTGAGAACAACATACCCAGTTACATTCTATTTCAGAAGATACAGATGTTCTTAGAAATCAATTTGCCTTTCAAACTGATGCTTCCTCAAAGAAAGTTAGAGAAAATGTTTTAGTGTTTTATCTCCCTGGCCTCTGACTCCTATAGCTTTTCAGCCAGACTTTCTGACAGTAAGCATTTAGGCAGCTGTAGCTACTCCATTTTTTGAGGTTTTGTATTAGCTTCCCTCAGGAAGCCTTTTTGTCTGATGTTTTTCTCTAATCATTCTTTCTTTATAATCAGGCTTTGAATCTGTAACTCTTGTGAGTTATGCTTGGTTCCTGTATTTCCCAAAGCTATACTTTGTCTAGTCCTCCTGTGTGCTATGTTCTCAAACTAAAATTTTGATTAGCTTTATGCTACTCTGTCTTGTATTTTTAGTTGCTTTTCCAAGAGCTGCAATGTGATCTTGGAAACAGAAAAGGCTAAGATTTTCTACTGCATGTTCATAAGGTTATGGTCTGCCTGGTGATCATTAAAGGCTCTCAGCACAGAAACGTCATACAGTATCGTTCATATTAAAATACATTTACTAAGTGTCTACAGTGTTCTCCACTCCATAAGAGAGCCTTTGACGATCCTTCTAGAAGGGAGGATGGAAGCTTGTTTCTTCTTGTTGTAAAACCATGGAATTTGGCTTTTGCATGCAGGGTCACTTTAAGGGAAAGATAATTAGTGCTGGATAAATGGAAACTAGGCATGGACATATTCTATTGTTGATACCCACTCTGAGTTACAAAAAACTAAAGCAGATGTAAAGGTTTTAGCATAAAACGCAAAACACAACACAGTGCACCTTCCCAGTACTGAAGTAGTAGCTTGAGAAAAAAGCATCTGATTATCTTGGCATGTTGGATGCTGGGCCCTGTGTTTCATAGCCTGGGAGAAGATGCAGAAATGCATTTGTCAGCTACAAACCACCAAGCAAATGCAACAGTTCCATTTTAACTTTTTTTAGACATAATGTCCAATTTGCAGAACAATTGAAGTCACAGAGAAAACTCTCATATACTCTTACCCATATTCCACATTTCCTTTTAACACTCCAGTGTATATTTACTATGAACAAAGATATTCACTATCATAGTCATAGTGCAATTGTAAAATTAAGGAAATTTAATGCTGGTGAAATCATTTTACGAATATTTCATGTACATTAAGAAACATATTGCAGTTTTAACATATATCCATAAGGCCAACCTTATTGCCTCTTCAGTTTAGCTCTTCTACATATTTATATTCATTTACTTATTTTTTGCTCCATTTGCTCTCTCTTACTGAATGTGTGTTTTACTATTAACATGGTATTATTTTTTTTCTTACATTTCCTGAATTTTTGGCTTTATATAGGTGGTTGCTGGTTTTTGTGTTTCTTCACTGTAAACTGTAGCATTAACCATTATAGGATAATTTTAGTCTCAATTGATGTTTTTGGCCCAAATTCTACATTGTCCAATATGGAGATCACAGGTGCTTTATTATTCTTACAGTAAATCTTTGCCTATTCTTTTATATTTTGTCTTTTTGAACCCTTCTATTTTAGCTGTCTCCTCACAGCTGCCTTTCCTGACCTTGAACATGGAGTAGCTCCTCGCGGCCCTCCTTTGCCCTCCTTATTTAACTTATATGCAGAGTACAGCATGAGAAATACTGGGCTAGAGGAAGCACAAGCTGGAATCAAGATTGCCGGGAGAAATATCAATAACTTCAGATATGCAGATGACACCACCATTATGGCAGAAAGTGAAGAGCAACTAAAAAGCCTCTTGATGAAAGTGAAAGAGGAAAGTGAAAAAGTTGGCTTAAAGCTCCACATTCAGAAAACTAAGATTATGGCATCTGGTCCCATCACTTCAATGCAAATAGGTGGGGAAACAGTAGAAACAGTGACAGGCTTTATTTTTTTGGTCTCCAAAATCACTCCAGATAGTAACTGGAGTCATGAAATTAAAAGACGCTTGCTCCTTGGAAGAAAAGCTATGACAAATCTAGACAGTATGTTAAAAAAACAGAGACATCACTTTGCTGAGCAAGGTCCATCTAGTCAAAGCTATGGTTTTTCCAGTAGTCATGTATGGATGTAAGTTTTCAACCACAAAGAAGGCTGAATACTGTAGAATTGTTTTTTATCTGTAGTGTCAGAGAAGATTCTTGAGAGCCCTTTTGACAGCAAGGAGATTAAACCAGTCAACCCTAAAGGAAATCTGAAACAGTGACAGGCTTTATTTTTTTGGTCTCCAAAATCACTCCAGATAGTAACTGGAGTCATGAAATTAAAAGACGCTTGCTCCTTGGAAGAAAAGCTATGACAAATCTAGACAGTATGTTAAAAAAACAGAGACATCACTTTGCTGAGCAAGGTCCATCTAGTCAAAGCTATGGTTTTTCCAGTAGTCATGTATGGATGTAAGTTTTCAACCATAAAGAAGGCTGAATACTGTAGAATTGTTTTTTATCTGTAGTGTCAGAGAAGATTCTTGAGAGCCCTTTTGACAGCAAGGAGATTAAACCAGTCAACCCTAAAGGAAATCAACCCTAAATATTCATTGGCAGGACTGATACTGAAGCTGAAATGCCAATATTTTGGCCACCTGACATGAATAGCTGATTCACTGGAAAAGATCCTGATGCTGAGAAAGAGTAAAGGCAGGAGGAGAAGCGGACAACAGAGGATGGTATAGTTGGATGGCATCACTGACTCAATGGACATGAGTTTGAGCAAACTCCAGGAGATAGTGAAGGACACTGAAGCCTGGCGTGCTGCAGCTCATGGGGTCACAAAGAGGGGGACATGACTTAGTAACTGAACAACAACAACCTTAACTCCAACTTATTACCCATATAACAGTCATGAATCTTATTTATTCTCCCTCTTGTTCTACTTTTTTCCATTTTTAAAAGGTTGCATTCTTTCTGCTCTTACCATATACAATGTTTACATAGTTCTCTTCTACCTATGTCTTCATTCTTGTTTAGTCTACAATTAAATGTATCAAATATACCAAATGCTCATCATTAGTCCTTTAGCTCACATTTCCCCAAACAAACAAAATCTGAGGGAGTTCATCACCACTAGATCCTGCCTTACAAAAATGTTAAAGGGAGTTCTAGCTGAAATTAAAGAACTTTAATTAGCAGCATAAAATCATATGAATGCATAAAACTCACCAGGCAAGGTAAATGTATAAATATATATTTATATATTAAATAGTAATTCTCTTATATTGTAATGGTGTGTCAACCACTTTCAATTCCAGTTTAAAACTTTAAAGAAATAAATAAATTAAAAATAATATATACAATAACTTTGTACTGCATACACAGTATAGAAAGACATAAATAATGTCAATAACCTAAAATGTGAGAGGCAGGAGAAGTGTAGGGTTTCTGTGTGCTATTAAAGTTAATTATCAGTTTAAACTAGGATATTATTAGATATTTTAAGTGTGCTTCATGGTAACCACAAAGGATAAACCTGAAGAAGAGTAAGATAAAGGAAGCAAAACATACCACCACAAAAAGTCATCAAAGCATAAAGGAAGAGTGCAAAGGAGAAGGAAAAATACAAATCAAAACTACAAAACAGATAGAGAACAATGGGCAGAGAGAACGTGTTTGAAATATAGGTAGACAAAAGAGATCCAACCAAATATGTTTAATTTTACCATCATGTAAGAAACGAATCACCAGTCTATGTTCGATGCAGGATGCTTGGGGCTGGTGCACGGGGATGATTTGGAGGGACGATGTGGGGTGGAAGGTGGGAGGGGGGTTCATGTTTGGGAGTTCATGTACACCCGTGGTGGATTCATGTCAATGTATGCCAAAACCAATACAGTACTGTAAAGTAAAACAAAGTAAAAAAAAAAAAAAAGAAAGAAAAAAAAATTACAGTTAAAAAAAAGAAGAAGAAAAGCAATAGTAGAGAACTAATGTCTGTGAGACGTGCCCTCTAGTCTCTAGTCGATCCCCAGTTGTTAATCATGCTGATCTCCTTATTATCCCCAAGAAAAGAGAAGGATTTAGTGGTTATCAGCATATGAGAGATAAGAAAATTAAAAGAAAAACATTTTTTAATTAAAAAAATTAAAAAGCATCACTACGAACAAAGCTAGTGGAGGTAATGAAACTACAGTTGAGTTATTTCAAATCCTAAAAGATGATGCTGTGAAAGTGCCGAACTCAATATGCCAGCAAATTTGAAAAACTCAGCAGTTGCCACAGGACTGGAAAAAGTCAGTTTTCACTCTAACCCCAAAGAAAGGCAATGCCAAAGAATGTTCAAACTACCACACGTTTGCTCCAGTTCTATCCACCTTATTAGAACTTACTAAAATGCATTTTTTATATCTGAGTAATGAAGTTATGACCAACCCATATAGCATATTGAAAAGCAGAGACATTACTTTGCCAACTAAGATCTGTCTAGTCAAGGCTATGGTTTTTCCAGTGGTCATGTATGGATGTGAGAGTTGGACTGTGAAGAAGGCTGAGTGCCGAAGAATTGATGCTTTTGAACTGTGCTGTTGAGAGTCCCTTGGACTGCAAGGAGATCCAACCAGTCCATTCTGAAGGAGATCAGCCCTGGGATTTCTTTGGAAGGAATGATGCTAAAGCTGAAACTCCAGTACTTTGGCCACCTCATGCAAAGAGTTGACTCATTGGAAAAGACTCTGATGCTGGGAGGGATTGGGGGCAGGAGGAGAAGGGGACAACAGAGGATGAGATGGCTGGATGGCATCACTGATTTGATGGCCATGAGTCTGAGTGAACTCCAGGAGATGGTGATCGACAGGGAGGCCTGGCGTGCTGCGATTCATGAGGTCACAAAGAGTCGGACATGACTGAGTGAATGAACTGAACTAACTGAATACTCTATTGTGTATGTGTACCACAACTTTCTTATCCATCCATCTGCTGATGAACATATAGATTGCTTCCACGTCTTAGCTTTTGTAAACAGTGCTGCAATGAACATTGGGGTACATGTGTCTTTCAGTTCTGGTTTCCTTGATGTGTTTTCCCAGCAGTGAGATTGCTGGGTCATATGGAAGTTCTATTCCCAGTTTCTTAAGGAGTCGCCACACTGTTCTCCATAATTTCTGTACTAGTTTGCATTTCCTCTGACAGTGCAAGAGTGTTCCCTTTTCTCCACACCCTTTCCAGCATTTAATTTTGATAGACTTTTTGATGGCAACCATTCTAACCAGTGTGAGATGGTACTTCATTGTGGTTTTGATTTGCATTTCTCTATAATGACTAATGTTGAACATCTTTTCCCATGTTTATTAACCATCTCTATGTCTTCTTTGGAGAAATGTCTGTTTAGTTCTTTGGCCCACTTTTTGATTGGGTTATTTTTTCTTCTTGTATTGAGTTGCATGAGCTGTTTATATATTTCAGAGATTAGTTCTTTATCAGTTGCTTTGTTTGCTTTTATTTTCTCCCATTCTGAAGGCTGTCTCTTCATCTTGTTTATAGATTCCTTCCTTGTGCAAAGGCTTTTAAGTTTAATTAGGTCCCATTTCTTTATTTTTCTTTTTATTTCCATTACTCTGGGAGGTGGGTCATAGAGGATCATGCTGTGATTTGCATCAGAGTGTTCTATGTTTTTCTCTAGGAGTTTTATATTTTCTGGTCTTACATTTAAATCTTAATTCATTTTGAATTTATTTTTGTGTATGAATTTAGAAAGTGTCCTAGTTTCATTTTTTTGCAGTTGGTTGACCAGTTTTCCTAGCACCACTTGTTAAAGAGATTGTCTTTTCTCCATTTTATATTTTTGCCTCCTTTATCAAAGGTAAGGTGTCCATAGGTACATGGGTTTATCTCTGGGTTTTCTATTTTGTTCCATTGATCTATATTTCTGTCTTTGTGCCAGTACCATACNTTTTTGCAGTTGGTTGACCAGTTTTCCTAGCACCACTTGTTAAAGAGATTGTCTTTTCTCCATTTTATATTTTTGCCTCCTTTATCAAAGGTAAGGTGTCCATAGGTACATGGGTTTATCTCTGGGTTTTCTATTTTGTTCCATTGATCTATATTTCTGTCTTTGTGCCAGTACCATACTCTCTTGATGACTGTAGTTTTGTAGTATAGTATGAATTGTAGCAGGTTGATTCCTCCAGTTCCATTCTTCTTTCTCATGATTACTTTGGCTCTTCAAGGTTATTTTTGTTTCCATACAAACTGTGAAATTATTTATTCTAGTTCTGTGAAAAAATGTCTTTTATGAATCATGTTGAATCTATCAATTGCTTTGGGTAGAATATTTATTTTCAGTATATTGATTTTTTCAATCCAAGAGCATAATATATTTCTTCATCTATTCATGTCATCTTTGATTTCTTTCATCAGTGGTTTTATAGTTTTCTAGATATAGATATATTGTTTATTTAGGTAAATTTATTCCTAGGTATTTTATTCTTTTTGTTACACTGGTGAATGTGATTGTTTACTTAATTTTTCTTTCTTTTTTTTTCATTGTAAATGTATGGGATTTAAGGGATTTCTGTATATTAATTTTATATCCTAAAAATTAACTATATTCATTGATTAGCTCTAATCATTTTCTGGTGGTGTCTGCGGGGTTTTCTGTGTAGAGGATTATGCCATCTGCAAACTGTGAGAGTTTTGCATCTTCTTTTTCAATCTGGATTCCTCTCATTTCTCTCTCTTCTCTGATGGCTATGGCTAGGACTTTCAAAACAATGTTGAATAATAGTGGTGAGAGTGGGCACCCTTTTCTTGTTCCTTATTTTAGAGGAAATGCTTTCAGTTTTTTGCCTTTGCTTTGTCATATATGGCTTTACTTATGTTCAGGTATATTAATCATATGCCTGCTTTCTATAGAGTTTTTATCATAAATGGGTATTGAATTTTGTCAAAGGTTTTCTCTGCATCTGTTGAGATAATCATATGTTTTTAATATTTATTACTATGTTCCATCACATTGATTGATTTGCAATACTGAAAAATCCTTGCATCCCTGGAATGAAGTCCACTTGGTCATGATACATGATCTCTTTTAGAATATTGTTAGTTTCTGTTTGCTAGAATTTTGTAGAGGATTTTTGCATCTATATTCATCAGTGATATTGGCCTCTAGTTTTCTTTGTCAAGGCATCTTTTTCTGGTTTGGGTATCAGGGTGATGGTGGCCTCATGGAATGAGTTTGGGAGTTTACCTTCCTCTGTAGTTTTCTGGAAGATTTTGAGTAGGGTAGTTGTTAGTTCTTCTCTAAATTTTTTTGTAGAATTCACATGTGAAGCCATCTGGTCCGGTCTTTTTTTTTGTTGGAATATTCTTGATCACACTTTAGATTTCCATGCTTGTGAAGGATCTGTCGCTATTTTTTGGTTCATATTTGGAAAGGTTATACTTTTCTTAGAATTTGTCCATTTCCTCCAAGTTGTCCATTTTATTGGCATATCATTTCTCATTAGTTCAGTTCTGTTCAGTGACTCAATGTGTCTGGCTCTTTGAGACCCCATGGACTGCAGCACGCCCGGCCTCCCTGTCCATCACCAACTCATGGAGTTTCCATAAACTCATGTCCATTGAGTTGGCGATGCCACCCAACCATCTCATCTTCTGTTGTCCCCTTCTACGCCTGCCTTCATTCTTTCCGAGCATCAGGGGCTTTTCTAATGAGTCAGTTCTTCACATCAGGTGGCCAAAATATTGGAGTTTCAGCTTCAACATCAGTCCTCCAATGAATATTCAAGACTGATCTCCTTTAGGATGGACTGGTTTGATCTCCTTGCAATCCAAGAGACTCTCAAGAGTCTTCTCCAACACCACAGTTCAAAAGCACCAGCTTTCTTTATAGTCCAACTCTCACATCCATACATGACCACTGGAAAAACCATAGCTTTGACTAGATGGACTTTGTTGGCCAAGTAATATCTCTATTTTTTAATATGCTGTCTAGTTTGGTCATAACTTTTCTTCCAAGGAGCAAGTGGCTTTTAATTTCATGGCTGCAGTCACTATCTGCAGTGATTCTGGAGCCCCCCAAAATAAAATCTGTCACTATTTCCACTGTTTCCCTGTCTATTTGCCATGAAATCATAGGGCCAGATGCCATGATCTTAGTTTTCTGAATGTTGGGTTTTAAGCCAGCTTTTTCACCCTCCTCTTTCACTTTTCATCAAGAGGCTCTTTAGTTCTTCTTTACTTTGTGCCATAATGGTTGTGCCATCTGCATATCTGAGGTTATTGATATTTCTCCTAGAAATCTTGATTCCAGTTTGTGCTTCATCCAGTCCAGCATTTCTCATGATGTACTCNTCACCCTCCTCTTTCACTTTTCATCAAGAGGCTCTTTAGTTCTTCTTTACTTTGTGCCATAATGGTGGTGCCATCTGCATATCTGAGGTTATTGATATTTCTCCTAGAAATCTTGATTCCAGTTTGTGCTTCATCCAGTCCAGCATTTCTCATGATGTACTCTGCATATAAGTTAAATAAGCAGAGTGATGATATACAGCCTTGATGTACTCCTTTCATGATTTGGCACCAGTCTGTTGTTCCATGTCCAGTTTAATTGTTGCTTCTTGACCTTCATACAGATTTCTCAGGAGGTAGGTCAAGTGGTCTGGTATGCCCATCTCTTGAAGAATTTCCCACAACTTGTGATCTACACAGTCATTGCTCATAGAGGTCTCTTATTACCTTTTGTATTTCTGTTTTGTCTGTTGTCATTTCTCCATTTTCATTTCTAATTTTATTGATTTGATTATTCTCCCTTTTATTCTCGATGAATCTGGCTTACAGTATGTCTTTTTTATTATCTTCTCAAAGAATCAGCTTCTAGTGTTGTTGATCTTTGCTATAATCTCCTTCGTTTCTTTTTTATTTTTTTCTGGTCTGATTTTATGATATCCTTCTAACCCTACTAACTTTGGGGTTCTTCTTTTCTTTTTCTTTTAATTGCTTTAAGTATTAAGTTAGATTTTTTATTTGATATTTCTCTTGTTTCTTGAGGTAGGCTTTTATTGCTATGACCCTCTCTGTTAGCCCTGATTTTACAGAATGCCATAGGTTTTGGGTTGTTGTGTTTTCATTTTCATTTATTCTATGCATATTTGGATTTCCTCTCTTATTTCTTCTGTGACCTGTTGGTTATTCAGAAGTGTGTTGTTTAGCCTCCATATATTTCTGTTTTTTTATCATTTTTTCCCCTGTTGTTTACCTGTAATCTTACCATATTGTCATCAGAAAAGATGCTTGAAATGATTTCAGTTTTTAAAAATGTACCAAGGTTAGATTTTGGCCCAGGATGTGATATATCTCAGAGAATGTTCCATATGTACTTGAGATAAAGACAAAATCCACTGTTTTAGGGTGAAATGCCCTGTAGATATCATTTAGGTCTAACTTTTCCATTGTATCATTTAAAGCTTGTATTTCCTTGCTAATTTTCTGTTTGGTGAATCTATCCATAGGTGTGAGTTGGGGATTAAAGTCCCTCACTATTATCGTTACTGTTAATTTTCCATTTAATACTTGTTAGCATTTGCCTTATGTATTGAGTTGCTACTGTGTTGAGTGCATATGTATTATATTTGCTATATCGCCTTCTTGGATTGATCCTTAAATCATTATGTATTTTCCTTTGTCTCTTATCTCAGTCTTTATCAAAGTCTATTTTGTATGATGCAAGTATTGCTATTCCTGCTTTCTTTTGGTCTTCATTTACACAAAATATCTTTTTCCAGCCCCTCACTTTCAATCTGTATGTGTCCCTAGTTATAAGATGGGTCTCTTGTAGACGACATATATGTCAAATTTGTTTTTGTGTCTATTTGGCCAGTCTTTGTCTTTTGGTTGGAATATTTAAACCATTTACATTTAAAGGTAATTACTGATAAGTATGGGCTCCAAAATCACTGCAGATGGTGATTGCAGCCATGAAATTAACAGACACTTACTTCTTGGAAGGAAAGTTATGACAAACCTAGACAGCATATTCAAAAGCAGAGACATTATTTTGCCAACAAAGGTCCGTCTAGTAAAGGCTATGGTTTTTCCAGAGGTCATGTATGGATGTGAGAGCTGGATGTGAAGAAAGCTGAGCGCCGAAGAATTGATGCTTTTGAACTATGGTGTTGGAGAAGACTCTTGAGAGTCCCTTGGACTGCAAGGAGATCCAATCAGTCCATTCTGAAGGAGATCAACCCTGGGATTTCTTTGGAGGGAATGATGCTAAAGCTGAAATTCCAGTACTTTGGCCACCTCATGTGAAGAATTGACTCATTGGAAAAGACTCTGATGCTGAGAGGGATTGGGGGCAGGAGGAGAAGGGGCCGACAGAGGATGAGATGGCTGGATGGCATCACTGACTTGATGGACGTGAGTCTGAGTGAACTCCGGGAGATGGTGATAGACAGGGTGGCCTGGCGTGCTGTGATTCATGGGGTTGCAAAAAGTCGGACACAACTGAGCGACTGAACTGAACTGAACTGATGATCCTGTTTCCATTTACTTTGTTGTTTTGGGTTCATTGTTGTAAGCCTTTTCTGTGGTTCCTGTTAGAGAAGATCCTTTAGCATTTGCTGAAGGTGGTTTGGTGGTGCTGAATTCTCTTACTTTTGCTTGTCTGTAAAGCTTTTGATTTCTCCTTCATATGTGAGTAAGATCCTTGCTGGGTAGAGGAATCTTGGTTGTAGGTGTTTTTCTTTCAGGACTTTTAAGAATGGTCATTGATTTTAACTATTGAAAGATCAGCTGTTATCCTTATGAAAATCTCCTGTGTGTTATTTGTTGTTTCTCCCTTGCTGCTTCAAAAAATATATATTTATTTATTTTATTTTATTGGGGCATCATGGTCAACAAAAGAGTCCAAAATGCAGTACTTGGATGCAATCTCAAAAACAACAGAATGATCTCTGTTCGTTTCCAAGGCAAACCATTCAATATCACAGTTATCCAAGTCTATGCCCCAACCAGTAATGCTGAAGAAGCTGAAGTTGAACGGTTTTATGAAGACCTACAAGACCTTGTAGAACTAACACCCAAAAAAGATGTCCTTTTCATTATCGGGGACTGGAATGCTAAAGTAGGAAGTCAAGAAACACCAGGAGTAACAGGCAAATTTGGCCTTGGAATGCGGAATGAAGCAGGGCAAAGACTAATAGAGTTTTGCCAAGAAAATGCACTGGTCATAGCAAACACCCTCTTCCAGCAACACAAGAGAAGACTCTACACATGGACATCACCAGATGGTCAACACCGAAATCAGATTGATTATATTCTTTGCAGCCAAAGATGGAGAAGCTCTATACAGTCAACAAAAACAAGACCAGGAGCTGACTGTGGCTCAGATCATGAACTCCTTATTTCCAAATTCAGACTTAAATTGAAGAAAGTAGGGAAAACCGCTAGACCATTCAGGTATGACCTAAATCAAATCCCTTATGATTATACAGTGGAAGTGAGAAATAGATTTAAGGGCCTAGATCTGATAGACAGAGTTCCTGATGAACTATGGAATGAGGTTCGTGACATTGTACAGGAGACAGGGATCAAGACCATCCCCATGGAAAAGAAATGCAAAAAAGCAAAATGGCTGTCTGGAGAAGCCTTACAAATAGCACTGAAAAGAAGAGAGGCGAAAAGCAAAGGAGAAAAGAAAAGATATAAGCATCTGAATGCAGAGTTCCAAAGAATAGCAAGAAGAGATAAGAAAGCCTTCTTCAGCAATCAATGCAAAGAGATAGAGGAAAACAACAGAATGGGAAAGACTAGAGATCTCTTCAAGAGAATTGGAGATACCAAGGGAACATTTCATGCAAAGATGGGCTCGATAAAGGATAGAAATGGTATGGACCTAACAGAAGCAGAAGATATTAAGAAGAGGTGGCAAGAATACACAGAAGAACTGTACAGAAAAGATCTTCACGACCCAGATAATCATGAGGATGTGATCACTAATCTAGAGCCAGACATCTTGGAATGTGAAGTCAAGTGGGCCTTAGAAAGCATCACTAAGAACAAAGCTAGTGGAGGTGATGGAATTCCAGTTGAGCTGTTTCAAATCCTGGAAGATGATGCTGTGAAAGTGCTGCACTCAATATGCCAGCAAATTTGGAAAACTCAGCAGTGGCCACAGGACTGGAAAAGGTCAGTTTTCATTCCAATTCCAAAGAAAGGCAATGCCAAAGAATGCTCAAACTACCGCACAATTGCACTCATCTCACACGCTAGTAAAGTAATGCTCAAAATTCTCCAAGCCAGGCTTCAGCAATATGTGAACCGTGAACTCCCTGATGTTCAAGCTGGTTTTAGAACAGGCAGAGGAACCAGAGATCAAATTGCCAACATCCGCTGGATCATGGAAAAAGCAAGAGAGTTCCAGAAAAACATCTATTTCTGCTTTATTGACTATGCCAAAGCCTTTGACTGTGTGGATCACAATAAACTGTGGAAAATTCTGAAAGAGATGGGAATACCAGACCACCTAACCTGCCTCTTGAGAAATCTGTATGCAGGTCAGGAAGCAACAGTTAGAACTGGACATGGAACAACAGACTGGTTCCAAATAGGAAAAGGAGTACGTCAAGGCTGTATATTGTCTCCCTGCTTATTTAACTTATATGCAGAGTACATCATGAGAAACGCTGGACTGGAAGAAACACAAGCTGGAATCAAGATTGCCGGGAGAAATATCAATAACCTCAGATATGCTGATGACACCACCCTTATGGCAGAAAGTGAGGAGGAGCTAAAAAGCCTCTTGATGAAAGTGAAGGAGGAGAGCGAAAAAGTTGGCTTAAAGCTCAACATTCAGAAAACGAAGATCATGGCATCCGGTCCCATCACTTCATGGGAAATAGATGGGGAAACAGTGGAAACAGTGTCAGACTTTATTTTTTTGGGCTCCAAAATCACTGCAGATGGTGACTGCAGCCATGAAATTAAAAGACGCTTACTCCTTGGAAGAAAAGTTATGACCAACCTGGATAGTATATTCAAAAGCAGAGACATTACTTTGCCGACTAAGGTCCGCCTAGTCAAGGCTATGGTTTTTCCTGTGGTCATGTATGGATGTGAAAGTTGGACTGTGAAGAAAGCTGAGCGCCAAAGAATCGATGCTTTTGAACTGTGGTGTTGGAGAAGACTCTTGAGAGTCCCTTGGACTGCAAGGAGATCCAACCAGTCCATTCTGAAGGAGATCAACCCTGGGATTTCTTTGGAAGGAATGATGCTAAAGCTGAAACTCCAGTACTTTGGCCACCTCATGCGAAGTGTTGACTCATTGGAAAAGACTCTGATTCTGGGAAGGATTGGTGGCAGGAGGAGAAGGGGACGACTTAAGATGAGATGGCTGGATGGCATCACGGACTCGATGGACGTGAGTCTGAGTGAACTCCGGGAGATGGTAATGGACAGGGAGGCCTGGCGTGCTGCGATTCATGGGGTCGCAAAGAGTCGGACACGACTGAGCAACTGAACTGAACTGAACTGAATATTTTAAAATTACTCTTTGTGTTTAATTTTTGTTAGTTTAATTGTATGTCTTAGGGTGTTTCCCTTTGGGTTTATCCTGTTTGGGACTCTCTGGGTTTCTTGGACTTGGATGGCTATTTCCTTCCCTATTTTAGGAAAGTTTTCGACTATTATCTCAAGTATTTTCTCATGCCCCTTTTTTTGGTCTTCTTCTTCTGGGACACCTGATTCAAATATTGGGGCATTTAACATTGTTACATAGGTCTCTGATGTTATCCTCATTTATTTTAATTCTTTTTTCTTTTTTCCTCTCTTCTTCACTTCCACCATTCTATCGTCCACCTCACTTATCCTCTCTTCTGCTTCAGTTATTCTACTGTTGGTTCCCTCCAGAGTGCTTTTAAATATCAGTTATTGCTTTGTCCATTATTAATTGACTCTTTTTATTTCTTATATTTCTCTATCCTTGTCTCTAGTCTATTTTTCTATAACTCCATTTTGTTTTCAAGATTTTGTATCATCTTTACTATCATTATTTTGAATTCTTTTTCAGGTAGACTCTCTATCTCCTCCTCTTTTGTTTGGTTTGGTGGGTTTTTATCATGTTCCTTCACCTGCTAAGTATTTATTTGCCTTTTCACTTCGTTTAGATTCTTCTGTTTGGTGTGCCCTTTCTGAAGACTGGAAATTCATGGTTCTTCTTAACTGTGATATCTACTCCCTGTGGGTGGGGTTGGAATAGATTTCCTGGTTGGGGGATCTTGCGTCCATTTTCTGGTGGGTGTTGCTCGATCTCTTTTCTCAGGAGTGAAATGAAGTCTTCAGTGGTGTTTTGCAGAGTCTTTGGGTTTGGCATGGCTTTGGACTTCCCTGGTGGCTCAGAGGTTAAAGCATCTGCCTCCAATGCGGGAGACCTGGGTTTGATCCCTGGGTTGGGAAGATCCCCTGGAGAAGGAAATGACAACCCACTCCAGTATTTTTGCCTGGAGAATCCCATGGACGGAGGAGCCTGGTAGGCTACAGTCCATGGGGTCGCAAAGAGTCAGACACGACTGAGCAACTTCACCTTCACCTTCACCTTGGGAAGCCCATCTCTTAATGCTCATGATTACGTTTCTGTTGCTGGAGAATTTGTGTGGTGTGTCTTGCACTGGAACTGTTGGCTGTTGGGTGGAGCTTGGCCTCAGTGTAGGTATGGAGACTTTGAGTGAACTCTTATCTATTAATGTTCCCTGGAGTCTGGAGTTTTCTGATGTTCTAAACTTCTGGAGTTAAGCCTCCTGCCTTTAGGTTTGGAGCCTTCTCTACAGTAGCCTCACAACGTTTCCATCCATACAGCATACAAGATAAAACCCCTAAGATAATGTTGAAACAGCTCTCCACAGCCAGGGACACCCAGAGAGAGTCACACAGTTATATAAAGAAGAGAACAGGGAGGATGGAGACAGAGGTGACCAGGAACAGAAAAGGGAGAGTCAAAAGGTGAGAGAGCAATTAAGCTAGTAATCAAATCTCTAAGTTAGAAGGGACTGAAGATTATATTCATAAAGGTACAAATTTGATAACAGATATCAAAAAGGAAAGATTAAAAACCTAGAACAGAGGTTAGAGTCTCAAAAATATAATATAAAAAATGGAAATCAAATGATCACAAAAATTAAAAAATATACATGCTATTTGTTTTTTAAAATTAGGGTTTTTGTTGAAATATAATACTAGGCTATAAAAATGAAGTTAAAGGTGCAACAAAGAACTAATTCTTTTTTTTTTTTTAGTTAAAAAGTGTTAATGGTAAAAATATATCTAAGAATGTCTCTGGAGCTGTTGTAGGCAGTGTGAGGCCAGTTCAATGTCAGATAGTCCCTTGTTCTGGCTTGTACTTGTTCTCAAAGTCTATAGTTGTCCTTCAAATGCACAATCTCAGCATTAACTGCAGGGTTTTAATAGTTGCACCTGTCACTTCCAGAGCAGTTCCCCCTTTTTTGTTTATTTTGACTTCCTCTGCTTGCAAGTCTCTTCAGTGTCTAATTTCTGCCCTGACACAAGGGGGCAAAAGTGGTCACTTATTTAGGTTAACATGTTCAGTTGTGCTGCGGAGAGGGAGGGACATTGCAAACAAATACTGCTGGCATGTGTGGGGAGTGCTCTACTGGATGGACCACACTGGGTTTGCCACAGTCCAAGGCAGAGTGTATTTCCCAGGACCACACTGCTCAGGTTCCATGGTGCTCTGCAAGGGAATAGTCTCAAGTGGCCCTCTGTTATCGGCCTTTCCCAGGTCTAAGCTGCCCAGGTTCTTGGGTGCTCCACAGGGGCACAGACCCGGATGGGCTGTGCATTTTGTGCTATTCCCAGGTCCAACCCACTCTTGGCAAGATCACTGTCCCAGGTGGGCTGTGCATCTTATGCACCTCCCTTGTTCCAGCTGCTTAGTTTTCCAGGTGTGCCTCAAGGGCACAGTCCCAGGTGTGCTGTGTGTGTTTTCTGGGGAGTTAATCTCAGGCTGTGACACTCCTGGCAGATGTGAACTGTCCAAGATCCCAGGAGGAGATGGTTAGCAACTGGTAGCCTGCTCACAGTTTATTGGATCATGAGCTCTCTGTGGCTGAGATTGCAGCAGCCTCTTGCTTTCCAGCTTTTGCTGTCAGACAGCTGCCTCTTTGCCTCTGGGGTGGGAGGTCCCTAAACAGCAGCTGGCTTGCTCTTCTTTGTTATTTGTTACAATCCTTTGTTCTGTGAGTGTACCATGAGTCACTGTGTGGCATTAGAGCATTAGTGTCTTTTGTGGGAAAGGGCTTTTTTTTTTTTTTTTCTCTCTGGTGATCCCACAGTTTGGGTTGCTAAGTCACATTAGTTCCCTCAGATTATCCTCAGGGCATTCAAGCCTGATCCTTACCCTAAGGACAAATGATGCAGCACACACCTCCCTGCCCAGCCCCCACTCGCTGCTGGCGGGAGCAAGCATCTGAGCTGCTAGTCACGATTAGGCACATATTCTGCGGGTTTGTTTTTTTTTCCTCCCAGTTATATTGCCCTCTGAGATTCCAAAGCTCCCCCCACAGACATGCCTGTGAGAGTTTCCTATTGTGCAGAAACTTCTCCTCCTTCGCCACTCCCTCCCCAGGACTGGTCGCCATCCCTAAATCTTTTGTCTCTGTTTTCTTCTTTTATATTTTGTCCCACCTCCTTTTGAAGAGACTTGGCTGTCTTTCTGGGTGCACGGTGTCCTCTGCCAGCATTTAGAAGTTGTTTTGTGGAAGTTGCTCAACACTCAAATGATCTTTTGATGAATTTGTGGGGGAGAAAGTGGTCTCCCCATCTGATTCCTCTGCCATCTTGGGACCACCTCTCTAATTTACTTTTATTTCATCCTCATCAGTCCTTGGCATCATCATTCTTTCAGGCTTTTTATTTCATAAGAAAAATGTTATACTGTTTTTTTTAAACTCTTTTATTCAAGAATGGTTGATTTACAATGTTTTGTTAATTTCTTCTGTACAGCAAAGTGATTCAGTTATATATATCTATATATACATTCTTTTTCATATTCTTTTCCATTATGGTTTATCACAGGGCATTGAGAACAGTTTTCTGTGCTATGTATTATAGTTTGCTAGACCCATACTCTCAATCCATTCTTTACTCACCCCTCTTCGCAACCTCAAGTTTGTTCTCTGAATGTGAGTTTGTTTCATAGATAAGTTCATTTGTATCATATTTTAGATTGTACATGTAAGTGATATCATATGATGTTTGTCTTTCTCAATCTGACATATCACTTTGGTATGGTAACCTAGCGAGAAGGCAATGGAAACCCACTCCAGTACTCTTGCCTGGAGAACCCCATGGATGGAGGAGCCTGGTGGGCTGCAGTCCATGGGGTCACTAAGAGTTGGACACGACTGAGCGACTTCACTTTCACTTTTCACTGTCATGCATTGGAGAAGGAAATGGCAAGCCACTCCAGTGTTCTTGCCTGGAGAATCCCAGGGACAGAGAAGCCTGTTGGGCTTCTGTCTATGGGGTCGCACAGAGTCAAACACGACTGATGCGACTTAGCAGCAGCAGCAGCATGATAACCTAGAGGACCATCCATGTTGTTGGACATATAGTGTTTTAAATATGCATTTTAAAATTATTTGTGAGATTGTTTGCATATTGACGTTTATTGCCATTTGCATTGGAAAATCAAAATAGAGTCGTTGTTGCCAAGAGAACTCTCTAAAATGAAACTAGGAGTCTATTGAGGAAGTGTGACATACACATCTCACCTCAGGACTTCCCTGGCAATCCAGTGATTAAGACTCCATGTTTCCAGTGCAGGGGGTACAGGTTGGAAAACTAAGATCTCACATGATGTATGGTGCAGCCAGAACATGCCCAGTGTTTCAAAAACTGAAAATACTTATCAGACTGAGAAATTGGTTATTTCCTACCATATCAGTAAACAAGTATATGACAGTTATTAGCAAGTATATCTACCACGGATGGTGAGCTGGTGAGCCCTGAGGAAACTCAAAAAGGAAAGAATACCTCCCATCTAGCAGCCATCAGACTGCAGCCACTTCTTATGATGAGCCCTGAGGAAGTTCAGGATGTGAAAAACACAGGAAAGTGGCCCTAAATAGCTGAGGTGCATATCAAAGGAATAACTTCAGTGAGCCCAGACTTTGGCATCTTCTCATACATAGAAAAGCATTAAATTCCTTAACTTGGATTAACTGTTCTTCTTTGATTAACAATAATCTTTTGATGTTCAAACTACTTGCACTTTGTTGCAAAACTTCTGTAAAACTTGGCTCCTCCCCTCACCTCGGAGTAGTTCCTCTCAGGTTTACTTGAGATGCTATCTCCTGAGGTTGAAGTCTTAAAATATTCCCACTGATTAAAACCTAATTCTCAACTTTTAGATTGTGAATATATATATTTATATATTGAAATTCACAAGACCCTTACCCTAAAATAACTCATAGTCTATTTATTGAGGAAGAAGACAATTTCCTCTACCCTTGTAGGTTATTCTGGCTAAAGAGAGTCAGTTATAGGAGGTGACCAGAAAAAGCACAATGAACAAATGTAAAGTTATTATGCAGATTTAAGTCAGTGCCTTCCCCATTGATAAGAGTTTCTAGAGTGTTGGTCATTCTCCTCTTCTTGATATAGTGAGGGAGACCCTCCTACAAATGGTGATTTCCCTTGAAAATGTAATTAGTTCTCTTAAAAGGGTAAATCCTACTTGATTTTCAAAGTTATCTCCTTTTCTACTGTTTCTTAGAAAGCTTAAAATAATTGATATGCTAAAAGGCTTATTTTGGGGTAGCAGATTTTGTTCTCCACAAGACTCTTATCCTAAATAATTTGGGACAGCCTGTCTGAGAGTCCCCTGGACTGCAAGGAAATCCAACCAATGCATCCTAAAGGAGATCAGTCCTGAGTGTTCATTGGAAGGACTGATGTTGAAGCTGAAATTCCAGTACTTTGGCCACCTGATGCGAAGAGCTGACTCATTTGAAAAGACACTGATGCTGGGAAAGATTGAAGGTGGGAGAAGAAGGAAACAACAGAGGATGAGATGGTTGAATGGCATCACTGACTCAATGGGCATGAGTTTGGGTAAACTCCGGGAGTTGGTGATGGACAGGGAGACCTGGCATGCTGCAGTCCATGGGGTCGCAAAGAGTCACACACGACTGAGTGACTGAACTGAACTGAACTGAACCGTTAAGGACAAATATTTCCTTTCTTATGTTAGGGTACAGCCTCATGACTTTTGCCTTTATAAGCCCTTGACTTTTTCTTTTCCCCAGAATGCTCTTTTGGTTTTATTCAAAACTGTTTCCTACATTGCAATTCAATCAACAATATCTGTTGTTTCACTTTTGTTTTGAGATAACTTTCTTTAAATGATATACTGATTTACAAGAGTTTTTAAAAATGTTAAGGATCTTATTATCAGATATGATATACTTTTTCTAGTTTTTAAAAAATATTTAAATTTTTTATGGTATACAGGTTTCAAATTTTATGTATTCAAGACTTTCTTCATGCTCCCTGAGTTCGCATCATACTTAGAAAGATTTCCTTCATTTAAGTATTATAAGAACAATATCATAAAACATTCTGGTTTCATCAAAGACTTATTTTATCCTTAAGTTAAAAGAAGGGGGACCTCTTCCACAGCCCAAGAGTGGGCTCTTGTCTAACATTTGGAAATGAATTATCTGAGGAGACACATGTGCTGACAAAGCAAGAGACTTTATTGGGACGGGGAACCTAGGTGGTGAGTATGAGGGTAAGGGAATCCAGGAGAACTGTTCTGTCATGTCATTTTCAGTCTCAGGTTTTATGGTAATGTGGTTAGTTTCTAGGTTGTCTCTAGAAAACTATCACTTTGACTCAAGGTTCTTCCAAGTGGTGTGTGCATTACTCAGTCAAGATGGATTCCAGTGAGAAAGATTCTGGGAGGTTGGTAGGATAAATGGACCGGTGTCTCCTCTCTCCTTTTGAATCTTTCCTGAATTCTTCCTGTTGGTAATATTTTGTTAGTTCCACATTCTTTACTAGGACTTCCTGTTGTGAGATAACTCATGTAAGTGGTTACTATTATGCCTGGCCATGGTGGGTGGTTTTGGTCAGTGGTTCCACAAACACCTACTTTATTCAAACTTTAACCTACATTAAAATGTTGCGTAATGGATATTGACACCTAGATTTGTTATACAAAGATGTAATAATGCATTTTGAAATAAATCTTTTTATTCATTACATAATTTACCCTAAGTTCATTTAAAAAAAAAAAAAAAAAAAGACTGTTGCCCACCATCAGTTCTGTAAGAATCAAGTCCTTAGTAGCTGTAATCACTGACCTACAATATACTCTGAAAGGATTTCAGGGCAAGAATTAGGATGAAGCATTCTGTTCTGTGAGAAAACAGGCAAAACAGACGCTTATATAATCAGAAATATTTCAGGACAAATTTTTAATGAATCTTATTTCTAATATCTTACCATACCACAAAATCATTAACTGATATCTGTTCCTCCAGAGAAGCAGCAACCTTCTACTGGAATGTATGCTTAATTGCATGAGTATATGCATATATATGGGCTTCCCTGGTGGCTCAGAGGTTAAAGCGTCTGCCTCCAATGCGGGAGACCTGGGTTCAATCTCTGGGTCGAGAAGATCCCCTGGAGAAGGAAATGGCAATCCACTCCAGTATTCTTGCCTGGAGAATCCCATGGACGGAGAAGCCTAGTAGGTTACAGTCCATGGGGTCGCAAAGAGTCGGACATGACTGAACGACTTCACCTTCAC
>SJYX01011094.1:123314-195710 GCA_006410675.1 Oreotragus oreotragus | reverse complement strand
AAATAAGAATTAACCTTTAAGATTAATCATGTTAACCTTGGGTTAAATAAATTCCTTTCTTGATTGTAACTCACTACACCCTCACCCTATAGGAATGCAACTTTATTTGGAGGGTGGTGCCCGGTTTAAGAAAAACCACCCTTGGAAAAAATAAGTTTTTTGGTTATCAGAAAAAAAGGATCATAAAATGTCAGCGAGCCTTATGGCAAGAAGATGATGTAAAACCCCTAAGACCTTTTTTTATGTAAAGCACCTGATTTTGATAAAGGTCAGGACTGCTGACCCCCATGTGACTCTGTATTCATCCCTATATGTAACAAAAGGTATATAAGAAAATCTGAAAAATAAAGAAATGGGTTCAGTTTCTGGAAAGACTGACTCCCCCATGTCGTTCTTTTTTACCTCGTTTTTCCAGCTGAATTCCCATCTGGAGCATGGATGCTATTCCATGTAAACCAAGTTATTCAGCCTCTTTTTCTCCACTAATATTTCCTACTACACTATCCATTTCTAATCTCTCTATCTGTAATTAATTATGTATTTTCCAAGGACGCCGTCCGTCCCCACCTTCGAATTCCCTGGATCCACCGGGGCTGGACCCCGGCAAGACATGACTTAGAAATTGAACAACAACAATGCTTTTCAATATATTCAAGTCAACAGGCAAACAAAGCTTAGTTTGCTACTATATTTATATTATTATTTTTTTCAGAAAAATCTCCAAGTTTTGTCCTAGAAGTCTACATCAACCTAGAGTAAAAACTGATTAGGGCATACAAGCACTCAAGTGAGTGGCAGGAAGTAGCTTTGCACTGAAGTGGGTCAAAGAAAGGAATTTAATTCATCCACAGCAGTTAAGGTTACCTAATGAATGATAATTTCCCACGTTCCAAGGATACCTTGTTGTTGTTATTCAGTCACGAAGTCATGTCCAATGCTTTGTGACCCCATGTGCTGCAGCACACCAAGCTCCCCTGTCCTTCACCAACTTCCAGAGCTTGATCAAACTCACGTCCATCAAGTCAGTGATGCCATCCAACCATCTCATCCTTTGTCATCCCCTTCTCCTCCTGCCTTCAATCTTTCCCAGCATCAGGATCTTTTCCAGTGAGTCAACTCTTCGCATCAGCTGGCCAAAATATTGGAGCTTCCGCCTCAGCATCAGTCTCTCCAGTGAATATTCAGGGTTGATTTCCTTTAGGACTGATGGGTTTGGTCTCCTTGCAGTCCAAAGGACTCTCAAGAGTCTTCTATTCATTGTGTAATAAATAGAAATTCATTACCCAGGATGGTGGAATAGAAGCACATACATTCATCTTCTCATGTGAAAACACCAAGGCTGCAATTAGCTACTGAACAACCATTGACAGGAGAATGTTGGATCTCACCAAAGATATCCCACCTCTAAGGGCAAAGGACCCCAGTAGGGTCCCAATAGGATGGTAGGAGTGGCTCAATAATATTCAAAATCAAATCTCATACATACCAGAGGCACTCAGAGGGTGCAAACAAAACCTCGTGTGCACCAGGACCCAGGGAAAGGAGCAGGGACCTCAATAAAACACTGAGCCTGAGCTGCCTTTGAGTGTTTGAGTGTCTCCTGTGGTGGCACGTGTCAGCAGTGGCCTGCTGCAAAGACAGGGGCTCTGGCTGCAGCAGGCCTGGGAGACACGGCATGTGGCATACATGCTCTTGGAGGAGGTCACCGTTGGCTCTACTGTAGAGCCTCTGAACAGATAACTGACAAACTGGAGAAAATTATACCAAAGAAGTTCTTGTTCTGTTGCAAAAGTTATTGGGCCCCCAACAGATTTTCCAGCCTGGGGATCTGGCAAAGGGACTGAGAACTCCCAGGGGCTTTAACTGTGAAGGCCAGAGGGATTTGATGACAGAACTTCCACAGACTAGGGAAACAGTTTCTTCTAGGGCACCAGGACCCAAGAGAAAGGAACGTGTGACCCCATCGGTATGAAATTACTACTGATATTTTAAGAACTTGAAACTTTAAACATCCACCTGCTTTTGATTAACTGTGAAGGCCAGAGGGATTTGATGACAGAACTTCCACAGACTAGGGAAACAGTTTCTTCTAGGGCACCAGGACCCAAGAGAAAGGAACGTGTGACCCCATCGGTATGAAATTACTACTGATATTTTAAGAACTTGAAACTTTAAACATCCACCTGCTTTTGTTTACATTGAAGTCTCAGTTTCATTCTTAAGCTGCATCCTAGTATATTATATATAATACATATCTGCAGAGTTGTGACTCTTTATTTGATGTTCTCTGATACAGATATGTTCCTTCAAGTTTTGTTTTAAGATATCCCACCTCTAAGGGCAAAGGACCCCAGTAGGGTCCCAATAGGATGGTAGGAGTGGCTCAATAATGTTCAAAATCAAATCTCATACATACCAGAGGCACTCAAAGGGTGCAAACAAAACCTCATATGCACCAGGACCCAGGGAAAGGAGCAGGGACCTCAGTAAAACACTGAGCCTGAGCTGCCTTTGAGTGTTTGAGTGTCTCCTGTGGTGGCACATGTCAGCAGTGGCCTGACATGTTTTATATATATATTATATATAATATATATCTGCAGAGTTGTGACTCTTTATTTGATGTTCTCTGATACAGATATGTTCCTTCAAGTTTTGTTTTGATGTGGTCTAATTGGCAACCTGCAAAGTAATGTAAGAAATTCATTACTTGCATGGTGTTCACTTCAAAGGGTTCTGAATTGCTTTAAAACTTCTCTCTTGGATTTCTTTGGAGTTATTTTGCTGTGAAATAGCTTTGGCTTGATTCAAGGAATATTTTTAGTGCCAGGAAGTATTAATTGCAGAGAGCCTACCTATGAGAACTGTAGGACTTTCACAAGTGTTGAAACCACATAATAAGAACAAGGCTGACATTTAATACTAATTTTCATGAATATTAAATTCATTCAGCAGTCCTTTGGGGGAGCCATTTATCATTTTATTTTTCAATCATGGCAAATGGCAAATGGAAACAAATTATGCTTGAGACAGATGAAAGCACCAGGAAGCCTAATTCTAAATGAGAAACTACTTTCAAACCCATATTTTACCTAATATCATATATGAAACGAGTTGCCAGTCCAGGTTTGATGCATGATACTGGATGCCTGGGGCTGGTGCACTGGGATGACCCAGAGGGATTGTACAGGGAAGGAGGTGGGAGGGGGATTCAGGATGGGGAACATGTGTATACCCATGGGGGATTCATGTTGATGTATAGCAAAACCAATACAATATTGTAAAGTAATTAACCTCCAATTAAAATAAATAAATTTATATAAAAAANGGTTTGATGCATGATACTGGATGCCTGGGGCTGGTGCACTGGGATGACCCAGAGGGATTGTACAGGGAAGGAGGTGGGAGGGGGATTCAGGATGGGGAACATGTGTATACCTATGGGAGATTCATGTTGATGTATAGCAAAACCAATACAATATTGTAAAGTAATTAACCTCCAATTAAAATAAATAAATTTATATAAAAAATTGATTATCTTTTTTTAGTCCCTCAAAATGATGACATTTCCAGAGACATTTTGTTCCACTTAAGAAGGGGCATCAACCTGTTAAATGGCCACAATTTGGAGGCTCCAGAATGATTCGTGGTTTGAAGTGCAGCATGTGGCAAAACAGACGAGTGAAGGATCTGTGAGCACTGAGAGGACGCCAAAGACTCAACAGGTCAGAACTTTTATCTCATGAAAGAAAATGTTGCCTGCAGCAGAAGAATGGCAACAATGTCTTTTGAATCCAAATTGCACACAATATTTTTTTAATCATTTTATGATGTTCTCACCTTTCTATTAATTTTCAAGTGAAGAGAGTATTAAATAAATGCTTTTTTAGTGAATGGTAACTTTATAACAGGACAGTAGAAAATATTTTTTAAAAAGTTTTCTGAGACTCTAAAAATGTAATTTAGACATTCATTGTGCCTCTAGTCCAATTATAGGGCGATTTCCAAAGCAAAAGATTCTGGAGACATGTTTTTTCAATATAAAAAGTATTAATATTTTCTGGGAACATCTTCCCTCCAGATCATCCCCATACACCAGCCCCAAGCATCCTGCATCCTGCATTGAACATAGACTGGCAATTCATTTCTTACATGATAGTATACATATTTCAATGCTATTCTCCCAAATCATCCCTCCCTCTCCCTCTCCCTCTCCTTCTCCCTCAGAGTCCATAAGTCCTCTCTACACATCTGTATCTTTTTTGCTGTTTTCTGGGCTCAATATCTTTAGCAACAGTTTCTAATAGAGATAGCAGAATTAGATGTTTTGATTTTTCATTTGAGTGGATATGTTCTTACTAGTGATGTTTATATTGTAAGTTTGAAAAAGGTGAAGATTAGTTTTAAACTGTTGTACTCTGTTTTCTCCAGAGGATTAGCTAATATCATGTGGCATAATCTAAACAATTAAATGCCTTAGCAACATGACAGATAGTCAGCTACTTTACAGAGCAGGTAATTTTTCAGGTTTGTTCTTTGCATACAGAGAAAGAAAGAAAAGTTTTTTCTTTTCTATTTTTTGTTTGTTTCTGAGATACTTCCCTTTATTCTTGGAAGTGGGATGGAAATAGATTGGGTTGATTTTAGAGATCTATGTCTGTTACTCACAGACTCTCTGAAAATCACCACCTTCATTACTCTAGGTTTTGTTATGTTACCCTCACCAAAAAATAAGAAATTGTGCACTTCATAAATTTTTCCTATGGTCAATCACTGTGACTTCTTTTCAGTTAGAACCCACTCAGCTAAAATTTAAGATTTAAAATAACGTTTTCAAACTTGTGAGCTCTGGATTCTTGGGAAGTGCTAAAGTTATATAAATCCATTATGTAAATAAATCATTTTTCTCTAACTAAAGAAAATATATATATATTCTACCATATGTAGATGCAATCATATTTAATAAAATAAAAATGAACTTTAAAAGTCCTACAAAATAATAAAACCAGTCTTCATTTTTATTTCTATTTAACTTTTGTTGGTTATATATTTTTGTGCACATAGTTTTGGAAAAAATCAATGGATTTATCCTGGAAACAAAAGGATCTCTGTTTCAGCTGTGTCTACCCCTGGTTCTGCCTCTTCATAGGAAATTATCTCATGGTTTTTAGTTATTTCTTTAGTTTTCCTAGTTTCTAAATAATACACACATGCCACTATTTCTTTTAAAATTTTCAGTTCTAGAGATTACTTATTGATGCTTAAGTAAGGAAGACAAAGATTTAGCTCTCTTCCTCTCTGATCATCTGCACAATTTAAAAAAATTACACTTTATAAGGATTAAATAAATGTTCATCTAACCAGAGCCATATGAGATGTATGACATGATTACATTTCCATCTTTGAGCAATATGTTTTGTTTAACTGTTTTTTAAAGTGAAGTAAGCCAGAAAGCAAAACACCAATACAGTATACTAACACATATATGTGGAATTTAGAAAGATGGTAATGAGGACGCTGTATGCAAGACAGCAAAAGAGATACAGATGTGTAGAGCGGACTTATGGACTCTGAGGGAGAAGGAGAGGGAGAGGGAGAGGGAGGGATGAAAAAAAAAAAAAAGAAGAAATTAATAATAATTGTTTTTGGCATTTACTTCTTTAACTCTACTTACCACTCATAGTACACCCCTATTTCTACACCAGAAGTGTGTCCTTAACATTCAAAACAACAAATGATCTTTTGTTTCAAATATTCATCATCTACTAATTTGAACTAGTTCTCAAAAACTGTTATCCTACTGACAACATAATACTCAATTTTGCTATCATCCTAGAAATCTTATATATTATATTCTCTGTTTCTTGGTCTCCAGAAGGTAAATTTTTTGAGATTTTGCATGCCTGAATATGTCTTCATTCTGTACTCAGACATGATTGATTGTTGGGTTAGGTATTGAAGTCTAGTTTGGATATAATTTCATTAAAAATTTTAAAGTCATTGCTATATTTTTTTCAATGTCCATATTCATCTTGCCTGACATATTCTGATTTCCATTCTACTATATGATGCTTTGGTATAGTCAATAATTGTAGTAAATATTGCCTATGCCAAAGTCTTTGTGTGGATCACAACAACCTGTGGGAAAATTCTTGAAGAGATGGGAATACCAGACCACTTTGCCTGCCTGCTGAGAAATATGCATGCAGGTCAAGAAACAACAGTTAGAACCGAACATGGAACAACAGACTGGTTCAAAATTGGGAAAGGAGTATGTCAAGCTGTATATTGTCACCCTGTTTATTTAACTTACATGCAGAGCATATCGTGCAAAATGCCAGGCAGGATGAAGTGCAAGCTGGAATCAAGATTGCTGGGAGAAACATCAATAACCTCAGATATGCAGATGACATTACCCTTATGGCAGAAAGTGAAGAAGAACTAAAGAGCCGCTTGATGAAAGTGAAAGAGGAGAGTGAAAAAGTTGGCTTAAAACTCAACATTTAAAAAATGAAGATCATGGCATCTGGTCCCATCACTTCATGGCAAATAGGTGGGAAAACATTGGCAATAGTGACGGCCTTTATTTTTTTGAGGGACTCCAAAATCACTGCAGATGGTGACTGCAGCCATGGAATTAAAAGACGCTTGCTCCCTGGAAGAAAAGTTATGACCAAGCTAGACAGCATATTAAAAAGCAATAACATTACTTTGTTGACAAAAGTCTGTCTAGTCAAAGCTATGGTTTTTCCAGTAGTCATGTATGTATGTGAGAGTTGGGTCATAAGAAAAGCTGAGCGCTGAAGAACTGATGCTTTTGAACTGTGGTGTTGGAGATGACTCTTGAGAGTCCCTTGGACTGCAAGGATATCAAACCAGTCCATCCTAAAGGAAATCAATCCTGAATATTCATTGGAAGGACTGAGGCTGAAGCTAAAGCTCCAATACTTTGGCCATGTGATGTGAAGAACTGACTCATTAGAAAAGACCCTGATACTGCGAAAGACTGAACGCAGGAGGAAAAGGAGATGACAGAGGATGAGATGGTAGGATGGCATCACTGACTTGATGGACATGAGTTTGATCAAGGTCTAGAAGCTGATGATGGACAGGAAGCCAGTCATGCTGCAGCCCAGGGTGGGTCACAAAGAGTCAGCCATGACTGAGTGACTGAACTGAGGCACTTAATTTAAAAGAACTGAATGAAAAAAATAAATAAATACAAAAAAAATGTTATTCAAACTCATTTTTTAAATGAGAAAATTAATACATGTAAATTCATTTTCATAGCTTGCCTAAGTCATAAGTGAGCAGTAGAATTCATACTTAATTAGGTATGTTTAGTTAGCTTAATGTTAATCTAGATTAGACTACTTTTTACAGTTAAACATTCAAAGATCTCAAATGAGCATAGTTGTACTTATATCTTATATTGATATAATAAATGAACATAGATGAGGAGATATCTTTCCATGGCTGAATAAACGGCATCTGCACAACTGCCATTGCTTTCACATAGTTCATTTCCATTGGGTATAATTTACTTCAATGGGGAAGACCAGAGAGGTTCCAAATCAGGACACTTTAATTGTTAAATTTAAAAATTAAATTATTAGGTTCAGGCATATTTGATAGGATGGTGGCCACATTAAAATGCTACATTCTGAAAATATTATTAAAAAAATAAAGAAGTTTTTAAAAATATTCAATGAGAAAAATCATTACCGAAAAACTGCAAGAATAATAATAGTACAAAGATCACCTATATACCATTTATCCAGATTCATGCATTATTAACATTTTATCACATTTGCTTTATCATTTACTTTTTCTCTACATATATATATATAATATTTTTGAACAATTTAATATTAAGGCATTGTGACTCTTTAGTCTTAAATTCTTCAGCAACTGTTTCTTAAGAGTAGAAATTCCTATATCCACAGTACAATTATCACTGTTATCAGTAGGACAGATTCTTATATAGCCTCAGTGCAGTTCTCAAATGTATGGCATATTTATCACCTTCAGTAAATTAAACATTGATATATTATTTTATTGAATTTACCACATATATTCTTATTTGACATTTGGTTCAACAATGACTTATTTGAAACTTTTTTCCCTTTCCAATCTATGATCTAATGTAGGAACAAGAATCATATTTGGTTATATATCTATTTTATTTTAATCCATAATGTCTTCAGTTTCCCTCTATTTTTCATCATGTTGGCATTAAAAATACAGTCCTTTTAAAAATTAATAGAATGTTTCTCAGTTTGCGTTTGTCTGATGTTTCCTCTCTAATATATTTAAATATACATTCCAGGCCAGAACACTACATAAATAATGTTATGTCTTTCTCTGAGTATCCCGTCTGAGGTGCATATTATTTATGTATCCCTCACTGGTAATGTCTATTTTCATCACCAGCCAGGTTATTGTTAAGTTTCTCTTTATTATAATTGCTATTTTTTCTCTAGTAAATTGCAAGCCATCGGTGGTATAAACTTAAGGCCCTGCAGATATCGAGGTGGGAGGGGGGTTCAGGATTGGGAACACGTGTACACCCATGGTGGATTCATGCTGATCTATGGCAAAACCAATACAATATTGTAAAGTAAAATAAATAAATAAATTTCCCTTATATTTATGATGTACATGTTTACATATATACCCATAACACTGAAGACTGTGAGTATTCAGTTAAACACTGCATTCATAAATTACTTAGATTAGTTCCTTCTTTCTTCCCCTGTTCAATTAGTAACAGTAATCATAAAAAACACTAGTGTTAGTCTCTCAGTAATGTCTGACTCTTTTCCACTCCATGGACTGAAGCCTGCTAGGCTCCTCTGTCCATGGGATTCTCCAGGCAAGAATACTGGAGTAGGTTGCCATTTCCATCTCCAAGAGATCTTTTCAACCCAGGGATTGAACCCACATCTCCTGCATTGCAGGCAGATTCTTTACTGTCTCAACCACCAAGGAAGTTCCATGAAATACAATAGGTATAGAATGTCTATAGTTTACGTTGCGAACACAGTGTTAATTCACTAGTTATAATATTTTAGGCTTCCAACATTATTCAATGGTAAAACTATTGGTTTTTTTTTTTTTTTTAATCTGGAATCTCTTGTAGGCTGGCATCTCCTTTAGGAGAAGAAGGTACAGAAATCTTCACTTTTCAATTAGCACCATTCAGAATCTGCCTGCAGTGCAGGAGACATAGGAGACTCAAGTTCGATTCCTAGGTTGGGAAGATCCTCTAGAGGAGGAAATGGCACTCCAGTATTCTTGCCTGGAAAATTCTGTGGTCATAGGAGCCTGACAGACTATGGTCCATGGGGTTGCAAAGAGTTGGACACTTTGCAGACTCTTCAGTAAGTGGAGAAGGATTGGAAAAATAGCAAGAAGAGAAAGAAAAATCTCAGCTGACCAGTATTATTATAAGATGGCTTTGTCCTCCTTGAGTCTGATTGTGCTTAAAATTGATAATCTTTTAGGTCATTTGCACGAATATATTACAGAGTCCTTCCATTAATGCTGCTGGACTTCTGTATGTGGTTACTTTTATATGAACAAACACAGTCTTTCAAGCAGTCATTTCTTCAGCCTTTGGAGTAATTTTCCATAGGTGAGGGTGAATTTTACCTCTATGCCCCTGACTATGACTTTTGATATGCTCAGATGATTTAGATGAAGCTGGATCCTCAGAGTAAAAGATGAGGTATTGAGAAGAGTCTTAAAACAGAGATAGTAGTGTAGCTAAAGTCTCTGCGGCCTCAACAACCCATAACCCACCAAAGCAACTATGGTGGAAACATGTTGATGGAGGACAAAGAGGATATGAGATGAGGTTGGCTAGGCAGATGAGGGCCAACAGAGGGAAACAAAAGAAGGGAATGGAGTGTGTGAGCCAATGTATGGAGACATCACCTTTCACAGGAAGAGGAGTATTAGTAATTCATAAAGTTTGGGATAAGGAAACCCAGAACTGTGACTTTATTGGAAGGTATGATCAGGTTAGAGAGCATTTTTGGTCATGTTAAGAAAATTGGATTTATACAAGATGGTGGTGAGCCATTGCTGCTGTTTTTCAGTTGCTAAGTCATGTCCATCTCTTTGCACACCCATGAACTGCAGCATGCCAGGTTTCCCTATACTTCACCATCCTCCTAAGTTTGCACAAACTCATGTCCATTGAGTCAGTGATGCCATCCAACCATTTCACCCTCTGTCACCCACTTCTGCTCTTGCCTTCCTCAGTCTTTTCCAGCATCAGGATCTTTTCCATTGAGTCATCTCTTCACATCAGGTGGCCAAAGTATTGGAGCTTCAGCTTCAGAACCAATGAATATTTCCTTTAGGAATGACTGGTTTCATATCTTTACTGTCTGAGGGACTCTCAAGAATCTTCTCCAGCACCTCAGTTCTAAAGTTTTAATTCTTCAGCATTCAGCCTTCTTTATGGTCCAACTCTCACATCTGTACATGACTACTGGAAAAACCATAGTTTTGACTATATGGATCTTGGTCGTCAAAGTGATGTCTCTGCTTTTTAATAAGCTGTCTAGGTTTGTCAAAGCTTTTCATCCAAGGAGCAAGCATCTTTTAACTTAGTGGCTGCAGTCACCATTTGCAGTGATTTTGGAGCCCAAGAAAATGTAACTTGTCACTTTTTCTGCCATGAAGTGATGGGACTGGATGTCATGATCTTAGTTTTTTGAATGTTACATTTTAAACCAGCTTTTTCACTCTCCAGTTTCACCTTCATCAAGAGGCTCTTTAGTTTCTCTTCACTTTATGCCATTAAAGTGATATCATCTGCATATCTTAGATTGTTGATATTTCTCCTGGCAATTTTGATTCCAGCTTGTGAGTCATCCAGCCCATTATTTCATGCAATATACTCTGTGAAATGATATACTTTTCTTCTGATGTAGAAGTTAAATAAGTAGAGCGACAAAATATACAGCTTTGATGTTACTCCTTTCCCAATTTTGAATCACTCCTTTGTTCCATGTCTGGTTCTAACTGCTGCCTCTTGTCCTGCATACAGGTTGCTCAGGAGGCAGGTAAGGTGGTCTGGTACTCCTGTGTCTTTAAGAATTTTCCACAGTTGTGATCCACACAGTCAAGGGCTTTGGTGTAGTCAATGAAGCAGTAGATTTTTTCTTTTTGGAATTCCCTCGCTTTTCCTATGATCCAGCATATGTTGTCAATTTGATCTGATTCCTCTGACATTGAAGGGTTGTGATTAAAATGGTGGATAGCTGTGTGGAGGATGGATTTAAGGGAGGCAATATGAGAGGCAAGGAGACATAGAAGAAACTGTTGAAAAAGTATAGGTAAGCGATAATAAAGGCAGAAGGATATTGAGAGCAGAAGGAGAAGAGGATGTCATAGGATGAAATGGCTGGACAGCATCAGTGATGCAATGAACATGAACTTGGACAAACTAGAGGAGATGGTGAAGGACAGAGAAACCTGGTGTGCTGCAGTCCATGGGGTTGCAAAGAGTTGGACATGACTGTGTGATTGAACAACAAAAACAATAAAGGCAGAATCTTAACATATATGTTATTCTGTGCTTAGTCACTCAGTCATGTCCAGCCCTTTTTGACCCCATGGACTGTGGCCTGCCAGGCTTCTCTATCCATGGGGATTCTTCCGGCAAGAATAATGGAGTGGTTTGCCATGCCCTCCCCTAGGGTATCTTCCCAACTGGATCAAACTCAGGTCTCCCACATTGTAGGCAGAGTCCTTACCATCTAAGCTACCAAGGAAGCCCAGGAATACTGGAGTGGGGAGTCTATTCCTTCTCCAGGGGGACTTCCTGACCCAGAAATTGAACCAGGGTCTCCTGCACTGCAGACCAAAAGCTTTTATCATGGGTAATGGGCATATCTGGCTTTTGCTTCTGAAGGGGAATTCATTTGTACTGTAATGGATAGTAAGCATACTTGTTCTTTGCTCTGGAAGAAGACTATCTCTGTCTTCCAAGATTTGTAGGAAACCCACACACTGCTCTGCATGCAACATTATCTTTGTCTTTATAAAGATCACCTTTCATTGGCCAAATAAACTTGAAATTCAGTTTGAACCAGATATAGATATAGGTTCAAATACAGAAGAAAATGCCAAATTCTAACTTGGAGAATGAATGAATATATTTGTGAACAAGGTGGCCTTGAGTGGGCTGACAGAATTATCATAAACACATGTATAACTGCTGTTGCCACATGGCAGGTTCAACTGCCCCCACTCCTCACACACATATATAGGTGTATCAGACACTGTGGTTGATGATGTCATACATGCATCATGAATATTAAAAGGTTTATTATTTGCACATGAGACTTTCAGGAGAGAGCAAAACAAGCACCCAAGTTGGTTCAAATAGCTTAAGAGAAGGGAGAACTGAATTTTTTTTGTTCCAGGATTTTATTATGGTTTGGGGGGATACAGAAAGGGGAGCAAGCTTGCATTGTTTGAAATTCCCCATCTGTACCCAATCAGGGACCTTCAGGTTTCTTTTTTTAATCAGCATGTCCAAATGTGTCACAAGTAGGGAGTAAAGAAGAGTGATCTTGAAAACTACAAGCAATCAAAGCTCAAATAAGGAGTCAAATTCTTTAACACAGTAAAAACAAAACAAAACAACAAAACCTGTTCTGAACTTTATACTCTAAATATTTAAAATTTTTTGCATTCAAAATAATAGATCTGATAATGCACTATGAGGAAGGAAAAGTCATAATGTAAAATTGTAGTCTTTAAAAAGAACTCAGAGGTCTTGAGTAATTGAGTACTTTTGGCAGAGGGCTTGGTGTTTCAGACTAAGGAAACAAATTTGACTTTCAATGACTTTTCTTACATTAAAAAATTACATTATTATATATTATCTCATAATGTTGTAACTTTAATATTTAAAAAATGCTTTGTTATTTAAATTAAGATATTTTTCTATATATTAAAATTTTCCTATGACTTGGGGCCAGAGCACTTACTATACTCCTGCAGGCTTTATAATAGATTGTTACTATCCACACTGTCAGACCCCTTACAAGAATTGCTTTTTGTTAAAAGTATGTCAGAGGAAAAAAAAAGCTGGAACTTAAAATTGAAAGGTCTTATTTTTAATTTAAGTTTGTGACTAAATTAATATAGTCATGATGTGATTAGAATAGCTGATGAGAAACTGGAAAAGCAAATGATAACTAAGAGCAATTAAAATATTTAAAATACTTAAAATACGTTTTTTGACTGAGTTAAAAAATATATGCTAAAAGAATAGGAGAAGGGAATGGCAAACCACTTCAGAATTCTTGCCTTGAGAATCCCATGAACAGTATGAAAAGGCAAAATGATAGGATACTGAAAGAGGAACTCCCTAGGTCGGTAGGTGCCCAACATGCTACTGGAGATCAGTGGAGAAATAACTCCAGAAAGAATGAAGAGATGGAGTCAAAGCAAAAACAATACCCAACTGTGGATGTGACTGGTGATAGAAGCAAGGTCCGATGCTGTAAAGAGCAATATTGCATAGGAACCTGGAATGTCAGGTCCATGAATCAAGAAGTGGACAGCTCCCACAGTGGTAGACTGGAGAGGTTTCCTGGCCTCTGCAGAATGGAAATGAACTCTTTTATGAGAGGCAAATAGAATTCAGTGCACACTCGAGTTGCACTGCAGGATTAGAGAAATGTGAGTCATCAAGTGCCTTGATGAATCACAAGTAGTAAGTGATGTAAATGCAGATAAACACGGTAATTGAAAAGAATGAATGGTGCCTTTATCCAGGTCAGGCTGTGGGCTGGGGCTGGGAGAGTTGGGATTACTCCATTGTAAGAATTTATCCTGTGGAGTAATTGCAAGTATCAAATGCCAACATTATGAGATTTTAACATTTCTCATAAATAAATGCATTAGCTTTTACATAATTTATTTTGCTTAGGACAAATAAGTATGTTAGAGGTAATTTTGTTTCTCTAAATATATGTTAACCCTATGAATGCAGTTGAAAAAATGCAGTTTTTTTAATGCACTCGAACCACTACTGGTAATAAATATTCAGATTGATTTTTAGACAAATTAGATAAAACAGCAGAGCATCTCAAAAACTAATGATGCCAATACCAAATTGCTTAAACATGCCTCCATATCCCCTCAGTTTCTTCCCTGGAACAGTGGAGGTAATGAGATGCTTATTTCATCATTGTGAATATTTACCTTTCAGCACAGTTATGAGCTTAGAACAGGTGCCCCAAAGATGCTAGTTCCTCCCATGTGTGCATTATGTTACAGTTATGAATCCCCAGTTCTTTAATCTGACAAGAGAAGGTCATTTTTATACCTGCATTGTTAGTGAAAATGATATATAATACATACTAGTTACTTGTAATGTACTAGGCGCCAAAGTAAGAGCTTTAGATGGACTACCTAACTCAGCCTTCACAATCATTCCTCTACCTAGAAACTCTTTTCAGACCCACTTTGAAGCTGAGGAAAGCAACGCAAGCAGGTGGAAGAGTTTAGAACATATCTGGGGTATGACTCTAAGCTCCTACTATAATTACCATGTGGTATTCTTGGCTATGGGAGTTTTGAAATGACTCTGGAATAATATGAGAAAAGAAAACAGCCTAATTCACTTAAGGTAATAATATTCTTACTTCATCCCTACTCCATCCCTGGCTTTTCTTTGGTCCTTGTCTCAAGACTCCAGAAGCAGCACTTAAAAAATACCTCTTCTAACTGTTGGAGGCCTATTGCACAAGCACACTAGGCTGGAGGACTCAGGGGATCATCTCAGTGGAAGGGCCATCCTGGGTGGTTTAAGGCAGGAACCCTGGCTTGGAAACTGGAAGGAACAGTTTCCCATCAGGCTTTGCCACCAAGAGTGTCATTGCCTTACTCTTGGCTAGGCAATGACATATTTTACATAAGCATCTAAGACCCCTTACAACTCTAATATTCTGTGCTGTCTTTATTGGAATCATTAATTTATGATTTGGAACAATGGCTTGGAGTAAATGTGTGAAGAGACTAGAGCTAAATTAAGACACATTTGGGAAGAAGGGGCTAATGTCACCCTCTTTCTGGCTATCCCAAGCCCTGGTCAATATCACAGATCTTTGCTGAGATTACAGGAGATAATGAACCTAAAACTGGAAACTACACTGTGTTTAGAGAAATAAATGTTAGTATTATTGAAAGAATTTATAGCAGGTCAAATTAAAAGACATTTGCTCCTTGGAAGAAAAGCTATGACCAACCTAGACAGCACGTTAAAAAGCAAAGACATTACTTTGCCAACAAAGTTGGCATAGTCAAAGCTATGGTTTTTCCAGTGGTCATGTATGGATGTGAGAGTTGGACTGTGAAGAAAGCTGAGGGCCAAAGAATTGATGCTCTTGAACTGTGGTGTTGGAGAAGACTCTTGAGAGTCCCTTGGACTGCAAGGAGATCCAACCAGTCCATCCTAAAGGAAATCAGTCCTGAATATCAGAAGGACTGATGCTGAAGCTGAAACTCTAATACTCTGGCCACCTGATATGAAGAACTGACTCATTTGAAAAGACACTGATGCTAGGAAAGATCGAAGGCGGGAGGAGAAGGGGATGACAGTGGATGAGATGGTTGGATGGCATCACCGACTTAATGGACATGAATTTGAGTAAACTCTGGGAGTTGGTGACAGACAGGGAGGCCTGGTGTGTTGTAATCCATGGGGTTGCAAAAAGTCGGAAACAACTGAACGATTGACTGAACTGAATTGAAAGTGATTGGAAAATTTCAAATGCAGAATATATGGCTATCACAGTGACACTGACAGATCACCAAGAGAAATATATTCCAAACTGAAAAGCCAAGTATTGTTTGGTGAAAGAGTTTGTTTGAATTTTTCCTTAACATCCCATAGGAAAAGTCGAACAAAATTTTTGGCCAACACATTATAAGCCTATTCCTAATTGTTTGATCATGGCCAAGAATGTAGAGGGTCCCAGAAAGTTTATATTTTTTTTCTAAATTTCTTAGTGGAAAGAAGGAGGTAGAACTTTCTGTAACAGAGAGTGTGGAGTTTCAGATGTGCTGTGCTGTGCTTAGTTGTTCCATCATGTCTGACTCCTTGCAACCCTGTGGACTATAGCCCGCCAGGCTCCTCTGTTCAGGGGATTGATTCTCGAGGCAAGAATGATGGAGTGGGTTACCATTTCCTTTTCTAGGGGATTTTCCTGACATGTCTCCTGCAGTACAAGGTGGATTCTTTACCACTGAGCCACCTGGGAACCCTCTTTTGTCCTACTTAAGTTACCTAGATGGTGATTATAGTTCTTACCACCAATGCCTAAAGCCAAACATAAGACCTATGAAAGCAGGATTCTCATCTGTTTTTTTCACCATTGTGTCATCAAAGCCGTAGGGGAGGTGTGCCATAGTGGTGCTGCATGACCAGCTGTTTTTCATTTGCTGTGTAATCTCTGTCTCTTATACACATCTAGATGTGTATAAGAGACAGCCACTACTGGTAATAAATATTCAGATTGATTTTTAGACAAATTAGATAAAACAGCAGAGCATCTCAAAAACTAATGATGCCAATACCAAATTGCTTAAACATGCCTCCATATCCCCTCAGTTTCTTCCCTGGAACAGTGGAGGTAATGAGATGCTTATTTCATCATTGTGAATATTTACCTTTCAGCACAGTTATGAGCTTAGAACAGGTGCCCCAAAGATGCTAGTTCCTCCCATGTGTGCATTATGTTACAGTTATGAATCCCCAGTTCTTTAATCTGACAAGAGAAGGTCATTTTTATACCTGCATTGTTAGTGAAAATGATATATAATACATACTAGTTACTTGTAATGTACTAGGCGCCAAAGTAAGAGCTTTAGATGGACTACCTAACTCAGCCTTCACAATCATTCCTCTACCTAGAAACTCTTTTCAGACCCACTTTGAAGCTGAGGAAAGCAACGCAAGCAGGTGGAAGAGTTTAGAACATATCTGGGGTATGACTCTAAGCTCCTACTATAATTACCATGTGGTATTCTTGGCTATGGGAGTTTTGAAATGACTCTGGAATAATATGAGAAAAGAAAACAGCCTAATTCACTTAAGGTAATAATATTCTTACTTCATCCCTACTCCATCCCTGGCTTTTCTTTGGTCCTTGTCTCAAGACTCCAGAAGCAGCACTTAAAAAATACCTCTTCTAACTGTTGGAGGCCTATTGCACAAGCACACTAGGCTGGAGGACTCAGGGGATCATCTCAGTGGAAGGGCCATCCTGGGTGGTTTAAGGCAGGAACCCTGGCTTGGAAACTGGAAGGAACAGTTTCCCATCAGGCTTTGCCACCAAGAGTGTCATTGCCTTACTCTTGGCTAGGCAATGACATATTTTACATAAGCATCTAAGACCCCTTACAACTCTAATATTCTGTGCTGTCTTTATTGGAATCATTAATTTATGATTTGGAACAATGGCTTGGAGTAAATGTGTGAAGAGACTAGAGCTAAATTAAGACACATTTGGGAAGAAGGGGCTAATGTCACCCTCTTTCTGGCTATCCCAAGCCCTGGTCAATATCACAGATCTTTGCTGAGATTACAGGAGATAATGAACCTAAAACTGGAAACTACACTGTGTTTAGAGAAATAAATGTTAGTATTATTGAAAGAATTTATAGCAGGTCAAATTAAAAGACATTTGCTCCTTGGAAGAAAAGCTATGACCAACCTAGACAGCACGTTAAAAAGCAAAGACATTACTTTGCCAACAAAGTTGGCATAGTCAAAGCTATGGTTTTTCCAGTGGTCATGTATGGATGTGAGAGTTGGACTGTGAAGAAAGCTGAGGGCCAAAGAATTGATGCTCTTGAACTGTGGTGTTGGAGAAGACTCTTGAGAGTCCCTTGGACTGCAAGGAGATCCAACCAGTCCATCCTAAAGGAAATCAGTCCTGAATATCAGAAGGACTGATGCTGAAGCTGAAACTCTAATACTCTGGCCACCTGATATGAAGAACTGACTCATTTGAAAAGACACTGATGCTAGGAAAGATCGAAGGCGGGAGGAGAAGGGGATGACAGTGGATGAGATGGTTGGATGGCATCACCGACTTAATGGACATGAATTTGAGTAAACTCTGGGAGTTGGTGACAGACAGGGAGGCCTGGTGTGTTGTAATCCATGGGGTTGCAAAAAGTCGGAAACAACTGAACGATTGACTGAACTGAATTGAAAGTGATTGGAAAATTTCAAATGCAGAATATATGGCTATCACAGTGACACTGACAGATCACCAAGAGAAATATATTCCAAACTGAAAAGCCAAGTATTGTTTGGTGAAAGAGTTTGTTTGAATTTTTCCTTAACATCCCATAGGAAAAGTCGAACAAAATTTTTGGCCAACACATTATAAGCCTATTCCTAATTGTTTGATCATGGCCAAGAATGTAGAGGGTCCCAGAAAGTTTATATTTTTTTTCTAAATTTCTTAGTGGAAAGAAGGAGGTAGAACTTTCTGTAACAGAGAGTGTGGAGTTTCAGATGTGCTGTGCTGTGCTTAGTTGTTCCATCATGTCTGACTCCTTGCAACCCTGTGGACTATAGCCCGCCAGGCTCCTCTGTTCAGGGGATTGATTCTCGAGGCAAGAATGATGGAGTGGGTTACCATTTCCTTTTCTAGGGGATTTTCCTGACATGTCTCCTGCAGTATCAGGTGGATTCTTTACCACTGAGCCACCTGGGAACCCTCTTTTGTCCTACTTAAGTTACCTAGATGGTGATTATAGTTCTTACCACCAATGCCTAAAGCCAAACATAAGACCTATGAAAGCAGGATTCTCATCTGTTTTTTTCACCATTGTGTCATCAAAGCCGTAGGGGAGGTGTGCCATAGTGGTGCTGCATGACCAGCTGTTTTTCATTTGCTGTGTAATCTCAGCTTGGAAATAAATAGTCTGCATCTGCCTGTTCTATTCTTATAGCCAACTAGACATTATGAGTATAAGGCCTTTGGTGTTCTGGAGGATTTGCCACCAGATCTACCTGCAGATGTACATACAAACTTGAACTATAGGCGAATGGGATGGATTTGTTAAAGGTGAGTAACGCTTGCAACTTTTTAAAATCAGTTATTGAGTAGGCTCTTTTGTAATTTACTTTAGCCAGTAGATAACAACAGGTTTGATTTCTACAGTGTTATATTTCATTTTAAATTTTGGCTTAAATGTCTGGAGTACTGAACTGAATTATGCCTTCACAACTTCTAGGGCTTGCTCTTTGTATACTTATATTTACTCTCTGATTTGCTCTGAAGGCTACTTTGCCCTTACCATAAGTTCATTCTTATCCCATGTACCTGAGTGGGCATGGAAGTCTTCTTGGAGGAGATAGTCCCCAAGCTTTGTTTTCGAAATCGAATCTAAGTTTTAGAGACAACAATGATACATATATGTGGGGAGGTAAGAGGGTGAGGGCCTAGTGGTATAAGGACATTCTAGACCCAGGGAACAGATGACTAAAGTGAGGAAGGCATTAAACAACATGAAAAAAAAATTTTTTAATTGTGAGTAGTTGAGTGGTGTTGGGTTGTTGCATACCAGAATCTGGAACTAGGCTGGGAGGAGCATCCAGAGCTTCTAGAAAATCTAGAGTTACAAGAAAATCTAGAAAAATGGCCCTAGAAAATCCAGAGTTCTAAGATTTCCCCTAGAAATTATGGAGAGTTATGCTGCTGCTGCTGCTAAGTCACTTCAGTTGTGTCCGACTCTGTGTGATTCCAGAGATGGCAGCCCACCAGGCTCCCCCATCCCTGGGATTCTCCAGGCAAGAACACTGGGGTGGGTTGCCATTTCCTTCTCCAATGCATGAAAGTGAAAAGTGAAAGTGAAGTCACTCAGTCGTGTCTGACTCTTAGCGACCCCATGGACTGCAGCCTGCTAGGCTCCTCTGTCCATGGGATTTTTCCAGACAAGAGTACTGGAGTGGGATGCCATTGCCTTCTCCAATGGAGAGTTACAAGAGGCATTAAATAGGGTATCTTCCTGCTGCCTATAGCAGGGAGTGGTCTCTGCCATCCCAGTCGCAGTGGAATAGATACACAGATAGCCCAGAGGCACAGAAATTCTGACAGACCCTTGCTGTGGTCAGGAACCTTGGTTGCAAGAAATAAAAGCTTACAAATGTCAAAAAAGGAGTTTATTGGCTCATGGCATTGAAAATCCATGGGTGTCTGGCTTCCAGGTCAGCTACAATCCAGTACTTCATTTCTCCAACTCAACTCAGTTTTCTTCTGTGTTAACCAGATTTTCAGGCAGATTCTTATGCCATTGCAGAGATGTCACCAGAAGATGCAGGCTTACATTCTACCAATGTATGTTACCCCAGAGGAATAGAACAATTCTATTGATGGCAGCCAGAGTCCCAGGACTGGCTCTCAAAACTTCAGCATGGATTATGTACTTACTTACTTACTGGGGACATTTGTCATAGTTTTGGGTTTCTTAGTATTTTTAGAAAGTCTTACTAGTTAGGGTTAATTGTGATGCTCACTTATTGAAGGGAAAAGCCAGCAATCCCCTGTCCATCTCCCTGCCAGCTGTGGTTCAGCCATGTGCTGTAGCTATTTGCAGAGCCTCTGATGTGTGATACCTGGCATCAGAAGTCCACAATACAGAGTATGGTCCAAAGGCAGCAGTAAGTTGGCTTCTCTGGAATAATCCTGAAGTTCTGAACCTAACTTTGGCCCTCTAGATCTTCTGTGAGCTACCTGAAAGCCTTTAATAAGCCAATTTTTCTGCTAACCTTGCCAGAGTGGTGGTAAGCCAAGCCTCTTTTCACAGGTGTCTTCCCTGAACTGATCACTGTGACCATGTCCGGCTCATTTTCCCAGTCCTGAGATTAATGCCAAGTCAGTCCTGCTTAAACCCACATAGTGGAGAAGGAGGAGAAGGGTGATGCCCTGAAGGAGAATGAGATGCTAGTCTAAGAAGGGGAGTGTCATAGCAGAGCAGGCGAAAGCAACGGATGTCAACAACTACCTTTCCTTTCAAGGGCATCTTCAGCCTCTTCTACCAGTGGGCTGGCAATCTTCACCCCATGATCTGCTTCTAATAGCTTTCTTTTTTCAAAAGCTAAATTGACACATTTCCACAGTCACTATCTCCTCAAGGGTCTCTCTTGGTTCCTACAGCAGCCTTGGCTTGGATCCTTCTCTAAATGGCTAGCTAGAAGCTTCCTACACAGCTTGAAGGCAGAGCTTGTGCACTTCGTACCATTTCTTTGCTATCTCCCTCCAAAAACTGATGCCATATGCATGCAATAGCACAGTAGATATTAAAGAGATTTGGCCCCTATAGCTGTGGCAGAAAGTAACATGGGAAAGAGGCAAGAAATTTAGGGTTAGCATAGTGAAATTTCTAGCTGTTCAGGAAGGACATTAACCTCTATGGAAATTTCATTTCCCTACTAAACACACCAGACTGGGTGGCTTAGTCCCAGGATGCCTGTAACATGTCAAGTCTTAAGAGAGGAGTAAGGGCACAACAGAGCAACTGTTGGTACTCTACTGACATCTGGTGGTTACCCTGATTTTTAAACCAAAAAAAATTAGTTTTGGATGCCTAATATTGCTTTACTCATCATAAGAAAATTGTTTTGGTATATAATGAAAGTTTTGTTAGACTGTTTTTTTAAGTCTTTACTGAATGTGCTATAATATTATTTCTATTTTATGTTTTGGTTTTTTGGCCATGAGGCATGTGGGAGTCTAGCTCCTTGACCAGGGATCGAACCTACACTCCCTGCATTGGAAGGTGTTGTCTAAATCACTGGACAACCAGAGAGGTCCCTGGATTGTTTTACTTTTAATGTGTTTTTATATCTATTAGACATTGTCCCTGGGCCACAAGCCTTCAGTGATAATAAATGTCTGACTTTTTCTAATATTTTGTGCCTCAGTTAGTGGTTTATCATTCTCTATAAAGTCATCATATCAAAGCTTCTTGTGTAATTGAAATCACAGAAGCTTTCAGATGCAGTAACTTTTTTTTTTTCTCCTTAGAACTTTATGAAAGAGAGTGCAACAGAGAGGTAGAGGTCTACTGGGAAGTGCAGAGCCCTTCTCACAAGTTCAGCAGAGATACATCGTTTCCAAAGGTTCATCTTTACTCATCCTTCTAAGTGTTTCTGTGCCCCGTGGCTGTCACCCAATGGTGGTACATCGGCAGGGTGGACAACATTGTCTGATTCTTTCAGAATCATCTGCTAAAGCTGTTGCTGCTTGTGTGACTTTCAGAAAGCTCAGAGTGTGGTTTCTGGGCCTGACCATGTGCAGTATCTGTAATTATGGGAAGGCAATTCATATTTTTTTGAGAACTTTTCTAGGAAATCTTTGTGCCACAGTACTGGGGACTTGAAAACAACTTTTCATAAAGAGTATTCAATACATTCCCTCTATGTATAGAGGACAAGGCCGGAATCCAGAAGGGTAAGGTGACAGGCACACAGACAGGTGGTTAGCAGCCAGCTGGGGGCTGGAACTCATGCCCACATCCCCAGCTCTCTCCTCCTACCCTGCCCCACAAATACTGGCTCTGGACATTGTGTGCGTGTTTTTCTGCTCACATTCATTGATTATGATATGAAGCAGTTGAATGGATGTGGGAAGTTTTAGCTGATACTCCAGGGTTCTGTGAAGCTTCCTTAGGGTCAGGGTAGGAAGATGTGATGGACATTTACTGGGTTGGCAGATGGGATAGAATATAGGCAGGGACAGGGGAGATTTCAACTCCACTGTCCTCTTCAATCACACCAGCTGAGTGTTTTACACACTGAATTTCCATAAAATTTCCTTTAAACAGAGTCTCTGTGATTTAAACAAAACTTTGGAACCACTGTATTGGATTATTGCTAGACTATTTCCTAACTCAACCATTCAGTTAATCTGTGTGTATTGTCCATTAAAAAGAGATGGAGTGTGGGGGTGTGTTTGTGGGAATTGTTTGTATGTATTTTGTGTGTATACCCATCTGAATGCAGAGTTCCAAAGAACAGCAAGGAGAGATAAGAAAGCCTTCCTCAGGAATCAATGCAAAGAAACAGAGGAAAACAATGGAAAAGGAAGGACTACAGATCTCTTCAAGAAAATTAAAGCTAGCAAGGAAACATTTCATGCAAATGTGGGCACAATAAAGGACAGAAATGGTATGGACTTAACAGAAGCAGAAGATACTAGGAAGAGGTGCCAAGAACACACAGAAGAGCTATAAAAAAAGATCTTAATGACCCAGATAACCACGATGGTGTGATCACTCACCTAGACCCAGACATCCTGGAATGTGAAGTCAAGTGGGCCTTAGGAAGCATCACTACAAACAAAGCTAGTGGAGGTGATGGAATTCCCATAGAGCTATTTCAAATCCTAAAAGATGATGCTGTGAAAGTGCTACATTCAATATGCCAGAAAATTTGGAAAACTCAACAATGGCCACAGGACTAGAAAATTTCAGTTTTCATTCCAATCCCAAAGAAAGGCAATGCCAAAGAACGTTTAAACTACCACACAATTGCACTAATCTCACACACTAGCAAAGTAATGTTCAAAATTCTACAAGCTAGACTTCAACTGTACATGAACAAAGAACATACAGATGTTCAAGTAGAATTTAGAAAAGGTAGAGGAATCAGAGATCAGACAGGCAACATCCACTGGATAAGCAAAAAAGCAGGAGAGTTCCAGAAAAATGTCAACTTCTGCTTTATTGACTACACCAGTGCCTTTGACTGTGTGGATCACAAAGTAACTGTGGAAAATTCTGAAAGAGATGGGAATACCAGGTGGTCTGGTATTCCCTCCTGAGAAATCTGTATGCAGGTCAATAAGCAACAGTTAGAGCCGAATGTGGAACAAGACTGGTTCCAAATTGAGAAAGAAGGTTGTTAGGGCTGCATATTGTCACCCTGCTTATTTAATTTATATGCAGATTACATCATGCAAAATGCCAGGCTGAATAAAACACAAGCTGGACTCAAGACTGCTGGAGAAATATCAATAAACTCAGATAGGCAGATTGACGCCACTCTTATGGCAGAAAGTGAAGAGGAACTAAACAGCCTCTTGATGAAAGTGAAAGAGAAGAGTGAAAAAGCTAGCCTAAAAGTCAACTTTCAAAAAGCTAACATCATGGCATCTAGTCCCATCTCTTCATGACAAATAGGTGGGAAAACAGTGGAAACAGTGACAGACTTTATTTTCTTAGCCTCCGAAGTCCCTGCAGATGGTGACTGCAGCCATGAAATTAAAAGATGCTCGCTCCTTGGGGAAAAAAGCTATGACCAACCAGCATATTATAAAGCAGAGACATTACTTTGCCAACAAAGGTCTGTATAGACAAAGCTATGGTTTTTCCAGTAGTCATGTATGGTTGTGAGAGTTGAACCATAAAGAAAGCTGAGCACCAAAGAATTGATGTTTTTGAACTATGGTGTTGGAGAAGACTCTTGAGAGTCCCTTGGACTACAAGGAGATCAAAGCAGTCCATTCATGTTTGGGAGTTCATGTACACCCATGACGGATTCATGTCAATGTATGCCAAAACAAACAAACAAACAAAAATCAGTGGAAAAAAAATAAATAAAATAAAAAATAAAATAAAATAAAGGAAATCAGTCCTGAATATTCATTGGAAGGACTTTGCTGAAGCTGAAATTCCAATACTTTGGCCACCTGATGCAAAGAACTGACTCATTTGAAAATACCCTGATGCTTGGAAAGATTGAAGGTGGAAGGAGAAGGGGATGACAGAGGATGGTTGGATGGCATCACTGACTCAATGGACATGGGTCTGAGCAGGCCCCAGTAGTTGGTGATGGACAGGGAAGCCTGGCTTGCTGCAGTCCATGGAGTCACAAAGAGTCAGACATGACTGAGCGACTGAATTGATTTTGTATGTATGTATCAATCCTAGTCCAGCTAGATTACAGACCCCCATAAGGGACTATTTCTGGCACAGTTTGCACAGACTGCTAATTAGTTTGTATATAGGTGGTTGGTAATTCAAGAAATCATCATTACTTAATCGCTTTGATTTTATGTGGTTTTCTGTCATCTTGCCAACACCTGTGCAGTATAGGAGCCATCATCCCCATCAGACAGGGAAGGAATCTGAGGCAGAGGGACGTTCAGAACTCTGCTCAGGTTCTCATCAGGGTCTCACTGCTAGTTGTGCAGAGGCAGTTGTGGATCCAGGTACAGCTGTGTCCAGAGAAAGTGGTCTGGACCAGAGCAAACCCACCTCTCTGACCTCACAGGAACACTGCAGGTGGGTGTTCCTCAGGAGTAGACACTTGGCACTCCTTGAAGGTTTGTTCCATTGGGTTCCCAATGCCACACAATCCCATAATGAGTTTTTCAGTCTTTGTATATACGTATAGGTCACATACATATACACAATGGACTATCTGCAGAGTGTCTAGGGGAGGAGAAGACCAGTGTGGGTGCTGCAGGGATTTCGAGCTGGCCCTGGCTGTGGTTTTGGCTGTTGTAATGTAATTGTGTTACAATTAAAGTGAAGTTCTTGGATTATTTTAGGCATTGATTCTTTCCCCTATGAAATCTAAAATTCTGCGGTGGGACAGTCTAATGAACACATTAAAGAGCTGAGCCCTCTGCAGCTATGAAAGGAAGTCTCACCAGATTGTGGAGCCTCATCTGGTTCAGATTCAGGTTCCGTCATGTCAGCTGGGCAGTGGGATCTTCTGCAACTTTCTTTACTTTTCTGAGCCTCAGTTTTGTCATCCATAAAATGAGAATGTTGCTGCTGTTGCCGCTGCTGCTGCTAAGTCGCGTCAGTCATGTCCGACTCTAGATGGAAGCCCACCAGGTTCTTCTGTCCCTGGGATTCTCCAGGCAAGAACACTGGAGTGGGTTGCCGTTTCCTTCTCCAATGCATGAAAGTGAAAAGTGAAAGCAAAGTCGCTCAATAGTGTCTGACTCTTAGCGACCCCATGGACTGTAGCCTACGAGGCTCCCTGTCCATGGGATTTCCCAGGCAAGAGTACTGGAGTGGGGTAAAATGAGAATATTTATGGCAAATTCACAGGGAAAGTTTCAGCATCAAATTTGATGCTGCATGATATGTGTACATAGTAAGGGCTCAGTAAGATGTGATTCCTGCTGTTTCTGAAAGTCAAATTGTCTTCTCAATATTAGTACCATAGACACAATTGTTGTTCTGTGGGTGTTTATGGAGATGAACATGAAAGTGTTAGTGACTCACTCATGTCTGACTCTTTGCACCCCGTGGATTGTAGCCTGCCACAGTCCAGGGAATTCTTTGTCCAGGAAATTCTCCAGGCAAGCATACTGGAGTGGGTGGCCATTTGCTTCTCCAGGGGTCTTCCTGGCCAGGGATTGAACCTGGGTCTTCTGCATTGGATGCAGATTCTGTACCCTCAGAGCCATGAGTGAAGATCTTATGAGATGAGATGGCTTTATTATCCTTGGTGAACAGAACCAGTGAGGATTCAGTCCACGAAATATTTGGGTATTCATGCATCTTCCTATGACCACCAGGTGTAAGCAACTGTGTCTGACCATCCTCTGTGCATAGATGTCAGTGATTTGGGGGAAAACAGAGAGTAACAGCCTCATTTTTATTGAGTGTGATTCTGCTCCAGCCTCTCTCCAGAGCCTCCACCAAGTTGAGTAACTTACTTAGGATCACACAGCTAATAAGTGAACAATCCTCTGAGATCTCATTGCCTTCTTGGAGAAAGGAGTAGTTTTCCTACATAATTAAGTCACAAGTGGGTAATGCATGTTCTCAAATGGGAACAACAGGTGGGAGGAGCCATGGTTTTGCAGGGCAGGTAGGTAGACAGGGTATGAAGTGAAGTAACAATTGAAGGGAGCCAATACCAGTGGAGGAACAGAATCATGTCCCTTTGCTTCTGGGTTGTGGGCTTTCCTTCTGCTCATCTGACATGCTGGCCTTGATATTATGCTTTGACGGGTGGTGTAGTGTGTCTATCTGCGGCAGTGGCGCTAGCTGGACATTGAAGAGCAGAAAATCCATGTGTTCCTGGCCCAGAGTACCTCTGAACCACAGTTTCCGGAGAAGTCAGGTGTGATCAGGTGAGGCAGTTCTAGCAGAGGCTGGAGATCCAGAGTGATGGCAAGAGAGGGAGCAAAGGTAAAAAGAGGGCACATGTTGGGGTACTTGCCAAGGCTAGCCGTGTGAAGGCCACGTTGACGGCCAGCATGTAGAGTGCAAGATGCTTACTCCCTGAGGTCAGAGACTGGACATGGTGTAAAGAAACAAGGGAGACTTAATTTATCCCCAGAAGCTTGGGTAAAATGTAAGTGGGTGTTTAAATCTGATCGGTTCATTCTCTACCCTTGCATTGTCCAGGTGAAATCAGAACATCCAAGTGAATCAGAAGGCTTAGAGACTCACTTCAGGCTCATCTTATACTGCTCACATGTCACATCAGCTGGGCAGTGGGATCTTCTGCAACTTTCTTTACTTTTCTGAGCCTCAGTTTTTTCATCCGTAAAATGAGAATGCTGCTGCTGCTAAGTCGCATCAGTCATGTCCGACTCTGTACGGCCCCATAGACGGAAGCCCACCAGGTTCCTCTGTCCCTGGCATTCTCCAGGCAAGAACACTGGAGTGGGTTGCCGTTTCCTTCTCCAATGCATGAAAGTGAAAAGTGAAAGCGAAATCGCTCAATAGTGTCTGAGTCTTAGCGACCCCATGGACTGTAGCCTACGAGGCTCCCTGTCCATGGGATTTCCCAGGCAAGAGTACTGGAGTGGGGTAAAATGAGAATACTTATGGCAAATTCACAGGGAAAGTTTCAGCATCAAATCTGATGCTGCGTGATATGTGTACATAGTAAGGGCTCAGTAAGATGTGATTCCTACTGTTTCTTAAAGTCAAATTGTCTTCTCAATATTAGTACCATAGACACAATTGTTGTTCTGTGGGTGTTTATGGAGATGAACATGAAAGTGTTAGTGACTCACTCATGTCTGACTCTTTGCACCCTGTGGATTGTAGCCTGCCACAGTCCAGGGAATTCTTTGTCCAGGAAATTCTCCAGGCAAGCATACTGGAGTGGGTGGCCATTTGCTTCTCCAGGGGTCTTCCTGGCCAGGGATTGAACCTGGGTCTTCTGCATTGGATGCAGATTCTGTACCCTCAGAGCCATGAGTGAAGATCTTATGAGATGAGATGGCTTTATTATCCTTGGTGAACAGAACCAGTGAGGATTCAGTCCACGAAATATTTGGGTATTCATGCATCTTCCTATGACCACCAGGTGTAAGCAACTGTGTCTGACCATCCTCTGTGCATAGATGTCAGTGATTTGGGGGAAAACAGAGAGTAACAGCCTCATTTTTATTGAGTGTGATTCTGCTCCAGCCTCTCTCCAGAGCCTCCACCAAGTTGAGTAACTTACTTAGGATCACACAGCTAATAAGTGAACAATCCTCTGAGATCTCATTGCCTTCTTGGAGAAAGGAGTAGTTTTCCTACATAATTAAGTCACAAGTGGGTAATGCATGTTCTCAAATGGGAACAACAGGTGGGAGGAGCCATGGTTTTGCAGGGCAGGTAGGTAGACAGGGTATGAAGTGAAGTAACAATTGAAGGGAGCCAATACCAGTGGAGGAACAGAATCATGTCCCTTTGCTTCTGGGTTGTGGGCTTTCCTTCTGCTCATCTGACATGCTGGCCTTGATATTATGCTTTGACGGGTGGTGTAGTGTGTCTATCTGCGGCAGTGGCGCTAGCTGGACATTGAAGAGCAGAAAATCCATGTGTTCCTGGCCCAGAGTACCTCTGAACCACAGTTTCCGGAGAAGTCAGGTGTGATCAGGTGAGGCAGTTCTAGCAGAGGCTGGAGATCCAGAGTGATGGCAAGAGAGGGAGCAAAGGTAAAAAGAGGGCACATGTTGGGGTACTTGCCAAGGCTAGCCGTGTGAAGGCCACGTTGACGGCCAGCATGTAGAGTGCAAGATGCTTACTCCCTGAGGTCAGAGACTGGACATGGTGTAAAGAAACAAGGGAGACTTAATTTATCCCCAGAAGCTTGGGTAAAATGTAAGTGGGTGTTTAAATCTGATCGGTTCATTCTCTACCCTTGCATTGTCCAGGTGAAATCAGAACATCCAAGTGAATCAGAAGGCTTAGAGACTCACTTCAGGCTCATCTTATACTGCTCACACCAGCCTCCTGCACATGGGCAAGAGAGCTAGTGAGACCATCTCTGAGGAGACATTGCTTCTCAGCAAAAACTCAGGGACTGCGGACCTGATTTCCTTGAGTTCCAGCCTCAGGAGAGAGTCTGACAGGGCCACTTGTGGCCACTTGCTGGACTGAATGGATGTGGCTATGGGGCTACAGCAAAATCTGAACAATAGTTCTGACGTGTAAATCTGCCACCTTGGACAGGTCACCTCACTCTTCTCAGTCTCCAGTTTATCGTATATCAACTGGGGTCTATTTTATCAACTTCTTAGAACTGAGATAATTAATGAGGTGCTGCTGCTGCTGCTAAGTCACTTCAGTCGTGTCTGACTCTGCGGCCCCATAGACGGCAGCCCACCAGGCTCCCCCATCCCTGGGATTCTCCAGGCAAGAACACTGGAGTGGGTTGCCATTTCCTTCTCCAGTGCATGAAAGTGAAAAGTGAAAGTGAAGTCGCTCAGTCGTGTCTGACTCTTAGCGACCCCATGGACTGCAGCCCACCAGGATCCTCCGTCCATGGGATTTTCCAGGCAAGAGTCCTGGAGTGGGGTGCCATTGCCTTCTCCGTAATTAAGGAGAGAAATAATTAAATGAGTGATATATCAAAGTGTCCAGTACTTGCCAGTCAGTCAGTTCAGTCGCTCAGTCATGTCTGACTCTTTGCGACACCCATGGACTGAAGAAAGCCAGGCCTCCCTGTCCATCACCAACTCCGAGTTTACTCATGCCCATTAAGTTGGTGATGCCATCCAACCATCTCATCCTCTGTCATCCCCTTCTCCCTCTGCCTTCAATCTTTCCCATCATCAGGGTCATTACAAATGAGTCAGCTCTTCGCATCAGGTGGCTAAACTATTGGAGTTTCAGTTTCAACATCAGTACTTCCAATGAATATTCAGGACTGATTTCCTTTAGGATGGACTGGTTGGATCTCCTTGTAGTCCAAGGGACTCTCAAGAGTCTTCTCCAACACCACAGTTCAAAAGCATCAATTCTTCGGTGCTCAGCTTTCTTCACAGTCCAACTCTCACATCCATACATGACCACTGGGAAGACCATAGCCTTGACTAGATGGATCTTTGTTGGCAAAGCAATATCTCTGCTTTTTAATATGCTGTCTAGGTTGGTCATAATTTTCCTTCCAAGGAGTAAGTGTCTTTTAATTTCATGGCTGCAATCACCATCTGCAGTGATTTTGGAGCCCAGAAAATTAAAGTCTGACACTGTTTCCACTGTTTCCCTGTCTATTTACATTGAAGTGAGGAGTAAATAGAACATTTGCGGGAAGTCTTGAACCATGTTCAACACCAAGTAAAGGATGACATATCCTGCCTTTTGTTTCCGACTCTTGCCATTTTCTAACCCGGTAAAGCAAGTTCTTTCTCTCATTTCTTTGGAAGCATCCCTTAGTCCAAGCCAATCTCATTACATGCTTTCATTTTCCTTTTAAAAAATGATGTCTTAGAAATAGCTTAGCATTTTGTTGGCCAAATCTAAAATATACAGCAAGATTTTACAACAGTGGTGCCTGCCTTACCTATGCCCTGTGTCTTACCTTTTGTCATCATCCGTAGCAACACTCTAGAAATCTGCTCATGCGCCCTATTGTCATATATGTCTCCCTAGCCATCTTCCTTCGCCTTCACCACATACTGAGAATCAGGAGCAATTGGTATATGGATAGAGAAGTGACCGTCTCTTTTCATTTGCAGAATGAAACTCCCACCTACTTGAAAAATGTGGCGAATGCCTGTCTAAAGCACTGGAGGAGAATCTAAGAGAGAGATCTGCAAGCCTCATGTCCATGGAATGATGTCCATGGACTAATGTCCTCAGAAGTGCCACAAGCACCGATGCTCAGCCTACATTTTTCTTTTCCATCCTCAGAGGCCTGCACGCTCTCCAGCACCTTGTCCTTGAGTGTGTTTGCCTGACTCTGGGCTTCCTTTCCCACTCTTCCCACCCAGGACCCACTGTCTTCCTCCACTGTTGAATGTGGGTCAGATTATGGAAACCATTGCCTGTTTATTTCTGAAAAGGGGAGTCCTCAGTAGGGAACACAATCATTCCATTGAGACACTCTAGGGTGGTCATGAGTGGAGGACTGACAGCACCACCTACGAGAAGCTGATCCCAACTAGCAGGCGCCTTCCCAAATGTGAGTCACTGCCGCACAGGAGGGTGATCCCTGCTGAAGTTACATTGCCTTCATAGCTGACTCAGTGCACCAGGGCTGGAAGCCTCATGTCCTTTTGCCTTATGCCTTGCTGACTTGATTTACCTGATTTGAGATGATAATCCACTAAGTCTTTCCCCATTCCTGCTTGGGGAGGATCAGTAACTGTTTTGATTTCAAACCGTTTTGCAAAACAGTGCAGGCTTGACAAAGCATATAGTTTTCTTATCTTTCATGCCTGGGTTCTTCTCTTTCCCATATGCCCCTGGAGAAGTCTGGCCACACCTCACTCAGTTCAGTTCAGTCACTCAGTTGTTTCTGACTCTTTGTGAGTCAGCTGTGACTGACTCTTTGCAGCATACCAGGCCTCCCTGTCCACCACCACCTCCAGGAGTTTACTCAAACTCACATCCATTGAGTCAGTGATGCCATCCAGCCATCTCATCCTCTGTCGTCCCCTTCTCCTCCTGCCTTCCATCTTTCCCAGCATTTTTGGGTCTTTTCCAATGAGTCAGTTCTTCACATCAGATAACCAAAGTATTGGAGTATCAGCTTCAGCATCAATCCTCCAATGAATATTCAGGACTGATTTCCTTTAGGATGGACTGGTTGGATCTCCTTGCAGTCCAAGGGACTTTCAAGAGTCTTCTCTAACACCACAGTTCAAAAGCATCAGTTCTTCAGCACTCTAGCTCTGCATTTTAACACAAACTGAGGCGTTATGATAATGCTGGTGGTTAGCAGGAGCCAACCTGCTTTGTATACAGCATTGAGATAAATTTTCTTTTAGGCAGGAAATGAGTTTGCCTGCTAGAATGTTTGGAGATGTTGAAAGGATAAAGTTCATGGTCAGGGAAATATGAATTAGTGTTGTGGTTGACTCTATACTTTTTTTTCAGTAATTCTGTTATCTGCCTCTCTCACCACCAGAATACTTCCTTTTTTCTACTTTTCTCTTGAACTTCAGAAGGGAAGCTATTCTGTGGCAAGATGCACAGCCCCAAATCCAATACAGTACTGTAAAGTAAAATAAAGTAAAAAATAATAATAATCTCAGGGAAAATTTTTAAATACTGTATGTGATAGTACAAACCTTGATTAATGGGCATAAAAATTCAGGACACAAAGGTAGAAACAGAGGGTTTATTCATGGTATATCTCAGACCATGTGTTTTCTCTCAGGAAAGGGAAGTGTATTGAATACCAAATCAATACAGAGTGACTTGTACTTGTCCTGTCTACACTCTCCTCCCTACCTTGATCCTTCTGTGAGAATGCATCAAGTCTCTTTGGTTTGCAAGTCCAAATGTGATCCAAGCATATTTTTTAAAACGTAACAGATAAAATGCTATTTTATATTTAAAAGATCATAACTGAGTTTTACTTCAGTAATAAGTATACATTTTTATTTGTTTGTTTCTCTCCTTTTAGAATCTTTGTTCAAATGAGTTCTGGCAGTCAACATGAGCTTGTTCTAAGATCTCCACATTCAAATGATTGCTCATCATTCCTAACTGCTCCTCCTCTAAACCAATGATTCCAGGAGGAAGACTGTCCACCCAGCAGTCCCTTCAATGGCCACCTTGATGTCTGTGTCCCCGTGGTGGCTTTGCCCCCATAGCACCTGAGGGGCCACGTTTGGTGACAGGCTGAGCTGGGGTACAGCCTTAGACAGCAGAATCCTGAAGTCTTGTCATAGACTGGAATGTGAGATGGACTCTCAGGCTCACTTACATGCAAGGCCAAGGGTAGAGTGGTCCCAGGTAGGGATTTGGTACAAGAGCTCAAATCTGACATTAGGAATGAGCTCTGTTCTCTACAGTTTCTTTGATGTTGGGCCATGTTTGGTAGCAGGATGGCTTCTAAGAGCCAAAGGCAGGCCTACATCTTCCCAGGTTCATGCTGAGTCAAAAAAAGACAGCATTTCTTTCCAGTTGATCCCAAACTATCCCATGATTCCCGCTAAACCATGTGTCAATCCCTGCTAGTCACTGTGGTCATATGCATAGAATTATGCAAAAAGGTGAATACTTCATAGAATTTAAATACTGTATGTGATAGTACAAACCTCGATTAATGGGCATAAAAATTCAGGACACAAAGGTAGAAACAGAGGGTTTATTCATGGTATATCTCAGACCATGTGTTTTCTCTCAGGAAAGGGAAGTGTATTGAATACCAAATCAATACAGAGTGACTTGTACTTGTCCTGTCTACACTCTCCTCCTTACCTTGATCCTTCTGTGAGAATGCATCAAGTCTCTTTGGTTTGCAAGTCCAAATGTGATCCAAGCATATTTTTTAAAATGTAACAGATAAAATGCTATTTTATATTTAAAAGATCATAACTGAGTTTTACTTCATTAATAAGTATACATTTTTATTTGTTTGTTTCTCTCCTTTTAGAATCTTTTTTCAAATGAGTTCTGGCAGTCAACATGTGCTTGTTCTAAGATCTCCACATTCAAATGATTGCTCATCATTCCTGACTGCTCCTCCTCTAAACCAATGATTCCAGGAGGAAGACTGTCCACCCAGCAGTCCCTTCAATGACCACCTTGATGTCTGTGTCCCCGTGGTGGCTTTGCCCCTGTAGCACCTGAGGGGCCACGTTTGGTGACAGGCTGAGCTGGGGTGCAACCTTAGACAGCAGAATCTTGAAGTCTTGTCATAGACTGGAATGTGAGATGGACTCTCAGGCTCACTTACATGCAAGGCCAAGGGTAGAGTGGTCCCAGGTAGGGATTTGGTACAAGAGCTCAAATCTGACATTAGGAATGAGCTCTGTTCTCTACAGTTTCTTTGATGTTGGGCCATGTTTGGTAGCAGGATGGCTTCTAAGAGCCAAAGGCAGGCCTACATCTTCCCAGGTTCATGCTGAGTCAAAAAAAGACAGCATTTCTTTCCAGTTGATCCCAAACTATCCCATGATTCCCGCTAAACCATGTGTCAATCCCTGCTAGTCACTGTGGTCATATGCATAGAATTATGCAAAAAGGTGAATACTTCATAGATGTATAATTAAAATATCACCATTTGTAATATAGCTAGAATTTTAGGTAAATTGAATCTAAATGTCTCATATAATACAGGTCAAGTTGACATTTTATGTATAGAATCATTCAAACCCAAGGCCTAGGATTATAGTCTTTGAGCAGAGAATCAATATGAAATGCTGTCATAGAAACTATAGTTTTAAACAGTGCTTGATGATCTGCTAAGAACTCTGAGAATATTGAGAATGATGAGCTTTTAGATAAGGAAGTTGAAAAAAGTCACCAAGCCTGCAATAATTAGCAGAGTGAAGACCCCTTCACATTCGTGCTTGCTAATCTGAAGAAGACAGAACCATACAGCATTGATATATGAGATTATGTGGGAAAATGGGAACCTCTGAACCAAGAGTAAAGCTGGCATTAGGCACTCAGATGGTACTTAACGAGTGACTTTAATGATCTGGAGAAGACTGATCACATGACACACACCCCTCTGGGTGTTTTTCCTCTGCAAAACCTATCCAGACAGAGAGGTTTGATTTGATTACGTTAAATACTACTTGAAAGTTTAATAAGGTAGGAGGAGAAGGGGATGACAGAGGATGAGATGGTTGGATGGCATCACCGACTCAATGGATATGCGTTTGGCACCTTCCAGGAGGTGGTGAAGGACAGGAAAGCCTGGTGTGCTGCAGTCCATGGTGTCGCAGAGAGTCAGACATGACTGAGCGACTGAACTGAACTGAACTGAGTTTAATTCAAGCCAAAATTTCCCCCACGCTATCATTTTAGGGGTTACAGATTCCTCAGTTTCTGATTGGTCTTTTCTTGAAACCACCAGATCCTTTATTTGTTAAGGGGTGGCTTTGCTGGTGTGGTTATTGGCTATACTTTAATATTATGGAAATGGCTCAGTCTGGACTGAATTCAGCTGAGATTAGTCAGGATTTCAGAATTTTGATGACAAAAGTAGCACTTTGGTCAGTGTTAATTTCTTTTCCCACAGGCGAATTATTCATACTGTATAACAGTTTAAAGTTAATGAACACCTTGGAAATGAGAAATTCCAGCAGAGTCACTTCCTGAAAATGTTCCTGTTTCACAGTGAGAGTCTTGACCTGGTTCTCTGCCTGAGATTTCTCACCCAGAATCCTCACATCTAGGGCCTGCCCTTCAAAACTCCTGCTTCCCTACTGGGCTGAAAGAGAGAAAGCAGGAAGAGTCCATTCAATTCTCATGTTTCCAGAAACACCACCCAGCCGGCTCAGGGAATTGTCTTTAGGTGCTTTGATACGTGTGTTAACTTCACAGATATTTCTCAATGGTCTGGCATCCATCTGGCCAGGGGACAGCACGGTAGCTCCTGGGATGAGGGAGACACGTGGGGTCCACCTTCAAGGAGCTATGATCCAGTGAAGACACAGCAGGCAAGCTGTTAAAAGGTGATGAGTTGTGACAGGGGACAAGTAAAGGGGGCTAACCAAGTTTGAGGGGTTGGGAAGAACATGTTGGAGTTGGCTGGATGAGAGTTGAAGAAGAAAGCTATTCCACATGGAAGGAATCACTTCCATGAAATCCTTCAAGCAGGAGAGCTAGTCATGTTGCAGGAACGACTGAAAGCCAGTAGGTCTGAGTAATGAGAGTGAAGGAAGGCATCTCACATGTGGCTGAAGAAGGAGGGGGTGAGGCTGTGGCAGATCCTAAGAGACATGGCAAGGACTTTTACTTTATACCCAGAATGCCAGTATGTTTGGAAGGATTTGGGGCTGAGCAGTGACCTGATGAGACATACTCAATCTTAGCTGCTCATTCACCCACGGTCACCACCTGCAGCATTCCTCCAGCATGCTGTGGGGGTGCTCTCCAAGATGCTATAAGCCTGTTCTATGAATCCTTCCTTCCCACTGTGAGGTAGCAGGCTGAGAAGCCCCCACTCAAATCTAGTTTCCAAAGCAGAGCATCAGACTCAGAAGTTTAACCAGAGAAAAGAGATGAGAGAATCTCCACGTACCGGAGCCCTGGTGCTCCTGGCCCATGCTGTTCTCAGCACACCTGCCAGTGTGACTGTATCATGCGTCCATTATAGCAGCGCCACTGCGAGAGCCAGAAATGGAGAGAAAAAGGAAGGTCATATCAAATGTAAGCAGGTCTGCTTTCCCCAAAGTTTAATTTTTTTTATGTGGTTTTTTTTAAGCTTTATTTTTTAATTATTATTATTTTTAGAGCTTCCATTTTACTTTATTTTACTTTACAGTACTCTATTGGTTTTGGCATACATTGACATGAATCTGCTACGGGTGTACACGAACTCCCTTAAAACTCCTCCCCAGCTACAAGGAAGAAATGTGTGTGTGTGCGTGTGTGTGTGCATGCACGCGCACACTCAGTCATGTCTGACTGTTTGCAACCTCATGGACTGTAGCCCGCCAGGGTCCCCTGACCATGAAATTTTCCAGGCAAGAATATCGGAATGGGCTGCCATTTCCTATTCCACAGGATCTTCCCTACGCAGGGATCAAACCCATGTCTCTTCCATCTCCCACATTGGCAGGTGGATTCTTTCCTGCTAGCACAACCTGGGAAGCCTATATATATATATATATATGCTTAAGAACACAAAAGCATGTTATTTATTGAGGTCCTCAGAGCTTAGAACCAACAAAACGGAAGGGCTTCAGAAAAATTATTGGTACTGCTAATGTATTTATATGTATTTTTATGTACATCTGCTTGGATACATATGATATGTGCTCCATTTCCTCAGATATAATAATGGAGCCACAACGAGGCAGCATGTTATGTGAGTGAGTTTGCAAGTTCTCTGCCTGATGTGCCAGGTTCAGTGCTAGGCAGTGGAGTTCACAAAGGTGATCAAATTCTGCCTGCTACGTCACTCCGTTGTGTCTGACTCTTTGCGACCCTACGGACTGTAGCCTACCAGGCTTCTCTGTTGATGGGATTCTCCAGGCAAGAATACTGGAGGGGATTGTCATTTCCTTCTCCAGGGGCTCTTGCTAACCAAGGGATCCAACCTGCATCTCTTACGTCTCCTGCATTGGCAGATGTGTTCTTCATCACTAACGCCACCTGGGAATTACAGATGACATGGAATCTGTACACAGTTTATGATAATGAAAGACTATCAGTTATGTAAGGGAAATATGTAATATTTTAAGAGTCTATGGCTAACCACTCTTAAAAAGACAGCAAGCCCCAAATGGAGTCACTTATGCCAAACTCCACTTATACCAAATCAAGACTTACATAGAGGTTTGGCTCTTCCAGAAATGTAACCTCAAGCTAGTCAATCAGGAATTGACTTAATCTTCCTAATAGATTAAAGAAAAGAAAACTTACGATAACCAACCTGGGTCTTCCCAGGTGGCGCTAGTGATAAAGAACCTGCCTACCAACACAGGAAATATAAGAGATGCAGGTTTGATCCCCGGGTAGGGAAGATCCCCTGAAGGAGGGTGTGGCAACCCACTCCACTACTCATGCCTGGAGAATCCCATGGACAGAGGAGCCTGGCTGGCCATGATCCATAAGGTCACAAAGAGTTGGCCACAACTGTAGAAACTTAACACACACATAATAACCAGCTTGCTTTCTTCTTAATGTAACTTCCTATTGCTCCCTTCTGCCTAAGAAAGTCTTTCATTTTGTACACCCCTGAAGTTCCTTTGGGTCTGGTTGTTTGTATGCAGATTCAAGTTTATTTTTAATATGTCTCAGTTTATGTCTTAACAGTTCTAGTGTCAGAAGAGAGAACCAAAGGAGACCCTCAAAAACCACCCTGGGAGCAAAAGCAACCATACTTGGGGACCTGCTGAGCCCTTGAGCTTGCTGCTCTCTTGTTCCCTCTGGAGGTGGTAAGCAATGTATATTCCTTGAGGAAGAACTAGGACCCTGACCTATGGTTACGCTGTAGTTTCTTGACTGCTCCTTTGTTTCTGCATTCCCTTCTTTCTCTTTTTAACAACAGATTGAATCTACCCTTCGGAACTCAGAGAAGGTCAACTAATTACTATGTAGAGAGCGAGCCAGACAGCAGCGAGCGGGGACCCGCCCGGCTGAGCCAGCCGAGCAAGAGCAGCAGGCGATCCGAGCACCCCCTGACCCCACGCCCTTGAGCCCCGCCGCCGTCCCCCGCAGGCCCGCCGCCCTCCCTGACCCATGGCTGAAGCGGATTCAGAGAGTTAAGTGATCTACAGCGTGACCCACCTGCTCACTGTTTGGCTGGACCTGTGGGAGACTTGTTCCACCGGCAAGCAACTATTATGGGGCCTCCTGACAGCGCATATCAAGGTGGAGTCTTCTTTCTCACTGCACATTTTCCGACAGACTATCCTTTTAAACTACCAAAGGCCACTTTCACGACAAAAACTTACCATCCGAATATAAACAGTAATGGAGGTATTTGTCTTGATATCCTGGGGTCACAGCGGTCACCAGCTCTGACTGTATGAACAGTTTTACTGTCCATACGTTCCTGTTTGTGATCCTAATCCAGATGACCCCTTAGTACCAGATATTGCACAAATCTATAAATGAGACAAAGAAAAATACAACAGACACGCAAGAGAATGGACTCAGAAATATGCAATGTAAAGTCAAAAAAATTTTCATATATACCGGAGTACTGTAAAATCTAGGTTTTTTCAACATTAGCAGGAAATTGAGCACTGTTTACTGTTTCACTGTACCATGAATCTTTTGGTTTTTACCATTTTAAATGTATTTCTGAAGCAAGACAAAACAAACTTCCAAAAATATTCTCGAGACTATGATGAGAGGATTTATCATTTTGTATGCATCGAGAAAGACATTTATTATGATGTCCAAGATACTTGGACATCTGCATCTTCAGCTTACAAGATCTACAATGCATCTGAAAAGCAAACAAATTATCTTTTTGCTGAAACTAGATGTTTTTACATGAAAAATGCTGTATGTGTTATCTAAGATATCATCAGTTTTATAAATATGTATTCAGATTTCATTGTTAGCGCACTTTATAATTTGTATTTTTTACTGTGTAGACTAAATATATTCTATCTACATGTATGTCAACTTGTTATTTTTTTTCTGTGAACAGTATTGAAAAAATCTAACAGCTGATAATGAAATGAATTAACTGTCTGTCTCCCCTGTCTTGGGGTATTCTGTAGATTGATTGCAGATTTCTTACACCTGAAATGATCTTTACACTGTAATTCTCAGGATACTGATAACGGAGAAACACTTGTTTTGGTTTTGTTATACTTGGCTTAACTTTATTACAATGTGAATTAACTGCACTGCTGGGTAGAAAGATGTGTAACTTTTATTTGCTGTTAGTCACATCTGAATTTTTTTCTGTATAGACAATATTATATTAATACCTTTTACAGATCTTAATGTAGCTTTTTCCATTTAAATAAAATGCTTTTTCTACTAAAAAAAAAAAAGAAACTTGATTATAATAACCAGAACATCAAAGTTTTAGATATTTCATATTAATAACATTTGCCTATATAATATAACCTGAAAAAGCTTATCACCCATTTGACAATGCTTCTCATGTAATTTAACATACCAAATAACAAAGGCCTCTTTTCCCCTCATTCTCTGGGATCACAAATGATTAGATTAAGGTTTCAAGCAGCTCATTTATATCTCAAAATCACAAGGAGGGAAATGTGTATTCATTCTAGAAAACTAGCTTCCTATATCTGCACATGCAAAAGCATATTTTAGAATATCCAAAGAGTTCCACCTTCGCAATTTTCCAGGATTTTTTAAAATTATTAAATATTCAATTTAGTCATAATAAGCAGCAGTAAAAGACAATAAAACATATCATTCACTCACATTCACACGCCTCATTTTCAGAGGAACAAGAATCAGTGTTTGCATTACAAGGTCCCCATAACAAAAGTCAAAACCAGGAAGAGAGAACAGGACGTTCACACACACACCCACGATAAAAGCCAAACGAATTCCAAAAGGCTCACTTTGATACAATAGCAGAGCCATTAGGACCTCTTGTTCTCCAGATTCAAGAGTACTGAGGTCAAACAGTATTACAATAAAAAGGATCATTCTTTTATTCATGAGAACATAACTAAAGATAGCCGTTTTGCAAAATTACACCCTAAGGGACTACATGATGGAAAATAGATTGGATCACGCATACACAAATATCAAGAGAACAAATTATATCATGAAAAATGATCTCCCAAGGTCATAGGTCTGTTTCCTCAGAAAGGGAAAAGTCTCAACTGACGTTCTGCTATGGCCAAAGCCAATGCAATAGAGAATATCATGTTGTCTTCAGAGCTCAGAGACCAGAGATGTCTCAAACAGCCAGCGCTAGTGCTGAAACACAGACACGAACAACATGGTCCTATAGACAAAATGTCAGAGATGTGGCCCCCAAGTTCCACTTCCACTCTCAAGTGGATGCCTCAGAATAAACTGGCCCAGCTCTCATAAGAGAATGGGCTCAGACTGGCTAGCAAGGAGCCCAGAGTAGCTTACTCTTTGATAAGGAAGTGCACAAGATGGAATGGGTAACTTTTCTCATGCCAAATAATTCTAGTTAGCTTTTTAAAAACCTTTCTGCGATGCCTCAGGATTCCTGTGAAGCATCTCAAACTTCGCTGGAGGTCAAAGAACTTCAGATAGAATGCAGTGCTTGGTGAGTTTGTCAAAAACATCAAAAAGCTTCCAAAATACTTGGTCAAATAGGCTCACAGGTTACTGTGAAACAATACTTGTTCACTTAACCAAGTGACAAAAGAACTAAAAAGCAAATACAGATTACTTAAAGGCAAGGAAAATCATAGGATCTGTTATCAACAGCAGCATGCCGAGAAAATTTTGCTCTCTACTGAGACAAACCAAATCTACTCCTGCCCCAATCTATTTCTAAACAAAATTCATTTATCTAATTAAAGTTCATACAATCTTACAAAATCCTGTTCACACTCTTTTCTGAGCATCCTTTATTTTTTGCAAACCCTTTATCCAGACTATTTTTATTTTTATTGGAGTACAATTGATTAATCATGTTTTGTTACTTTCTGCTGTACAGCAAAGTGAATCAGTCGTACATATACATACATTGACTCTTCTTTAGAATGCCTTTCCACTTAGGTCACAAAACAGCAGAGTTCCCTGAGCTATACAGTAGGTTCTCAGAAGTTATCAATTATTATATATAGCAATGTGTATATGAAAATTCCAATCTTAATTCATTCTACTTCCTGTTCCCCTCTTGGTAATTATACATGTTTATTTTCTATATCCATGACTCTATTTCTGCTTTACAGTTAGGTTCATCTGTAAAGTTCTTCTATATTCCACCTATGAACAGTATTATGCTAAGTTTGTCTTTCTCTTTCTGACTTACTTCACCTTATATGATAATCTCTAAGCCCATCCATATCACTGAAAATGACGTTACTTCATTCCTTTTTATGGCTGAGTCATATTCCATTGTATATATGTACCATTTCTTCTTTATCCATTCTTCTGTTGATGGACGTTTAGGTTGCTTCCATGTGCTGGAAATTGTAAACAGTGTTGCAATGAATATTAGGGTGCATATATCCTTTTAGACCGTGTTTTTTTCTGGGTGTATGCCTAGGAGGGGAATTTCTGGGTCATAGGGTAGCTCTGTTTTCAGTGTTTTAAGGAACCTGCAAGCTGTCCTCCATAGTGGCTATACTAATTTACATTCCCACAAACAGTGTAGGAGGGTTCTCTTGTCTCCACACCATCTTAGCATTTTATCGTTTATAGATTTTTAAATGATGGCCATTCTAACCAGCGTTAAGTCATATAAACCCATGGCTGATTCATATCAATATATGGCAAAAAACACTAAAATATTGTAAAGTAATAAGCCTTTAACTAAAATAAATAAATTTAAAAAAATAACCAGTGTGAAGTGATACCTTATTGTAGTTTTGACTTGCATTTCTCTAATAATTAGTGATACTGAGCATTTTTTCATGTTTTTTTGGCCATCTATATGTCTTCTCTGGAGAATTGCCCGTTTAGATCTTTCACCAATTTTTTGATTGGTTTGCTTGCTGTTTTGGTACTGAGCTGTATGAGTTATTTGTATATTTTGGAGATTAATCCTTTGTTGATTGCTTCATTTGCAAATATTTTCTCCCACTCCAAGTTTTCTCTTTTCATTTTTTTTTTTTTTNCTATATATATATATATATATGCTTAAGAACACAAAAGCATGTTATTTATTGAGGTCCTCAGAGCTTAGAACCAACAAAACGGAAGGGCTTCAGAAAAATTATTGGTACTGCTAATGTATTTATATGTATTTTTATGTACATCTGCTTGGATACATATGATATGTGCTCCATTTCCTCAGATATAATAATGGAGCCACAACGAGGCAGCATGTTATGTGAGTGAGTTTGCAAGTTCTCTGCCTGATGTGCCAGGTTCAGTGCTAGGCAGTGGAGTTCACAAAGGTGATCAAATTCTGCCTGCTAAGTCACTCCGTTGTGTCTGACTCTTTGCGACCCTACGGACTGTAGCCTACCAGGCTTCTCTGTTGATGGGATTCTCCAGGCAAGAATACTGGAGGGGATTGTCATTTCCTTCTCCAGGGGCTCTTGCTAACCAAGGGATCCAACCTGCATCTCTTACGTCTCCTGCGTTGGCAGATGTGTTCTTCATCACTAACGCCACCTGGGAATTACAGATGACATGGAATCTGTACACAGTTTATGATAATGAAAGACTATCAGTTATGTAAGGGAAATATGTAATATTTTAAGAGTCTATGGCTAACCACTCTTAAAAAGACAGCAAGCCCCAAATGGAGTCACTTATGCCAAACTCCACTTATACCAAATCAAGACTTACATAGAGGTTTGGCTCTTCCAGAAATGTAACCTCAAGCTAGTCAATCAGGAATTGACTTAATCTTCCTAATAGATTAAAGAAAAGAAAACTTACGATAACCAACCTGGGTCTTCCCAGGTGGCGCTAGTGATAAAGAACCTGCCTACCAACACAGGAAATATAAGAGATGCAGGTTTGATCCCCGGGTAGGGAAGATCCCCTGAAGGAGGGTGTGGCAACCCACTCCACTACTCATGCCTGGAGAATCCCATGGACAGAGGAGCCTGGCTGGCCATGATCCATAAGGTCACAAAGAGTTGGCCACAACTGTAGAAACTTAACACACACATAATAACCAGCTTGCTTTCTTCTTAATGTAACTTCCTATTGCTCCCTTCTGCCTAAGAAAGTCTTTCATTTTGTACACCCCTGAAGTTCCTTTGGGTCTGGTTGTTTGTATGCAGATTCAAGTTTATTTTTAATATGTCTCAGTTTATGTCTTAACAGTTCTAGTGTCAGAAGAGAGAACCAAAGGAGACCCTCAAAAACCACCCTGGGAGCAAAAGCAACCATACTTGGGGACCTGCTGAGCCCTTGAGCTTGCTGCTCTCTTGTTCCCTCTGGAGGTGGTAAGCAATGTATATTCCTTGAGGAAGAACTAGGACCCTGACCTATGGTTACGCTGTAGTTTCTTGACTGCTCCTTTGTTTCTGCATTCCCTTCTTTCTCTTTTTAACAACAGATTGAATCTACCCTTCGGAACTCAGAGAAGGTCAACTAATTACTATGTAGAGAGCGAGCCAGACAGCAGCGAGCGGGGACCCGCCCGGCTGAGCCAGCCGAGCAAGAGCAGCAGGCGATCCGAGCACCCCCTGACCCCACGCCCTTGAGCCCCGCCGCCGTCCCCCGCAGGCCCGCCGCCCTCCCTGACCCATGGCTGAAGCGGATTCAGAGAGTTAAGTGATCTACAGCGTGACCCACCTGCTCACTGTTTGGCTGGACCTGTGGGAGACTTGTTCCACCGGCAAGCAACTATTATGGGGCCTCCTGACAGCGCATATCAAGGTGGAGTCTTCTTTCTCACTGCACATTTTCCGACAGACTATCCTTTTAAACTACCAAAGGCCACTTTCACGACAAAAACTTACCATCCGAATATAAACAGTAATGGAGGTATTTGTCTTGATATCCTGGGGTCACAGCGGTCACCAGCTCTGACTGTATGAACAGTTTTACTGTCCATACGTTCCTGTTTGTGATCCTAATCCAGATGACCCCTTAGTACCAGATATTGCACAAATCTATAAATGAGACAAAGAAAAATACAACAGACACGCAAGAGAATGGACTCAGAAATATGCAATGTAAAGTCAAAAAAATTTTCATATATACCGGAGTACTGTAAAATCTAGGTTTTTTCAACATTAGCAGGAAATTGAGCACTGTTTACTGTTTCACTGTACCATGAATCTTTTGGTTTTTACCATTTTAAATGTATTTCTGAAGCAAGACAAAACAAACTTCCAAAAATATTCTCGAGACTATGATGAGAGGATTTATCATTTTGTATGCATCGAGAAAGACATTTATTATGATGTCCAAGATACTTGGACATCTGCATCTTCAGCTTACAAGATCTACAATGCATCTGAAAAGCAAACAAATTATCTTTTTGCTGAAACTAGATGTTTTTACATGAAAAATGCTGTATGTGTTATCTAAGATATCATCAGTTTTATAAATATGTATTCAGATTTCATTGTTAGCGCACTTTATAATTTGTATTTTTTACTGTGTAGACTAAATATATTCTATCTACATGTATGTCAACTTGTTATTTTTTTTCTGTGAACAGTATTGAAAAAATCTAACAGCTGATAATGAAATGAATTAACTGTCTGTCTCCCCTGTCTTGGGGTATTCTGTAGATTGATTGCAGATTTCTTACACCTGAAATGATCTTTACACTGTAATTCTCAGGATACTGATAACGGAGAAACACTTGTTTTGGTTTTGTTATACTTGGCTTAACTTTATTACAATGTGAATTAACTGCACTGCTGGGTAGAAAGATGTGTAACTTTTATTTGCTGTTAGTCACATCTGAATTTTTTTCTGTATAGACAATATTATATTAATACCTTTTACAGATCTTAATGTAGCTTTTTCCATTTAAATAAAATGCTTTTTCTACTAAAAAAAAAAAAGAAACTTGATTATAATAACCAGAACATCAAAGTTTTAGATATTTCATATTAATAACATTTGCCTATATAATATAACCTGAAAAAGCTTATCACCCATTTGACAATGCTTCTCATGTAATTTAACATACCAAATAACAAAGGCCTCTTTTCCCCTCATTCTCTGGGATCACAAATGATTAGATTAAGGTTTCAAGCAGCTCATTTATATCTCAAAATCACAAGGAGGGAAATGTGTATTCATTCTAGAAAACTAGCTTCCTATATCTGCACATGCAAAAGCATATTTTAGAATATCCAAAGAGTTCCACCTTCGCAATTTTCCAGGATTTTTTAAAATTATTAAATATTCAATTTAGTCATAATAAGCAGCAGTAAAAGACAATAAAACATATCATTCACTCACATTCACATGCCTCATTTTCAGAGGAACAAGAATCAGTGTTTGCATTACAAGGTCCCCATAACAAAAGTCAAAACCAGGAAGAGAGAACAGGACGTTCACACACACACCCACGATAAAAGCCAAACGAATTCCAAAAGGCTCACTTTGATACAATAGCAGAGCCATTAGGACCTCTTGTTCTCCAGATTCAAGAGTACTGAGGTCAAACAGTATTACAATAAAAAGGATCATTCTTTTATTCATGAGAACATAACTAAAGATAGCCGTTTTGCAAAATTACACCCTAAGGGACTACATGATGGAAAATAGATTGGATCACGCATACACAAATATCAAGAGAACAAATTATATCATGAAAAATGATCTCCCAAGGTCATAGGTCTGTTTCCTCAGAAAGGGAAAAGTCTCAACTGACGTTCTGCTATGGCCAAAGCCAATGCAATAGAGAATATCATGTTGTCTTCAGAGCTCAGAGACCAGAGATGTCTCAAACAGCCAGCGCTAGTGCTGAAACACAGACACGAACAACATGGTCCTATAGACAAAATGTCAGAGATGTGGCCCCCAAGTTCCACTTCCACTCTCAAGTGGATGCCTCAGAATAAACTGGCCCAGCTCTCATAAGAGAATGGGCTCAGACTGGCTAGCAAGGAGCCCAGAGTAGCTTACTCTTTGATAAGGAAGTGCACAAGATGGAATGGGTAACTTTTCTCATGCCAAATAATTCTAGTTAGCTTTTTAAAAACCTTTCTGCGATGCCTCAGGATTCCTGTGAAGCATCTCAAACTTCGCTGGAGGTCAAAGAACTTCAGATAGAATGCAGTGCTTGGTGAGTTTGTCAAAAACATCAAAAAGCTTCCAAAATACTTGGTCAAATAGGCTCACAGGTTACTGTGAAACAATACTTGTTCACTTAACCAAGTGACAAAAGAACTAAAAAGCAAATACAGATTACTTAAAGGCAAGGAAAATCATAGGATCTGTTATCAACAGCAGCATGCCGAGAAAATTTTGCTCTCTACTGAGACAAACCAAATCTACTCCTGCCCCAATCTATTTCTAAACAAAATTCATTTATCTAATTAAAGTTCATACAATCTTACAAAATCCTGTTCACACTCTTTTCTGAGCATCCTTTATTTTTTGCAAACCCTTTATCCAGACTATTTTTATTTTTATTGGAGTACAATTGATTAATCATGTTTTGTTACTTTCTGCTGTACAGCAAAGTGAATCAGTCGTACATATACATACATTGACTCTTCTTTAGAATGCCTTTCCACTTAGGTCACAAAAGAGCAGAGTTCCCTGAGCTATACAGTAGGTTCTCAGAAGTTATCAATTATTATATATAGCAATGTGTATATGAAAATTCCAATCTTAATTCATTCTACTTCCTGTTCCCCTCTTGGTAATTATACATGTTTATTTTCTATATCCATGACTCTATTTCTGCTTTACAGTTAGGTTCATCTGTAAAGTTCTTCTATATTCCACCTATGAACAGTATTATGCTAAGTTTGTCTTTCTCTTTCTGACTTACTTCACCTTATATGATAATCTCTAAGCCCATCCATATCACTGAAAATGACGTTACTTCATTCCTTTTTATGGCTGAGTCATATTCCATTGTATATATGTACCATTTCTTCTTTATCCATTCTTCTGTTGATGGACGTTTAGGTTGCTTCCATGTGCTGGAAATTGTAAACAGTGTTGCAATGAATATTAGGGTGCATATATCCTTTTAGACCGTGTTTTTTTCTGGGTGTATGCCTAGGAGGGGAATTTCTGGGTCATAGGGTAGCTCTGTTTTCAGTGTTTTAAGGAACCTGCAAGCTGTCCTCCATAGTGGCTATACTAATTTACATTCCCACAAACAGTGTAGGAGGGTTCTCTTGTCTCCACACCATCTTAGCATTTTATCGTTTATAGATTTTTAAATGATGGCCATTCTAACCAGCGTGAAGTCATATAAACCCATGGCTGATTCATATCAATATATGGCAAAAAACACTAAAATATTGTAAAGTAATAAGCCTTTAACTAAAATAAATAAATTTAAAAAAATAACCAGTGTGAAGTGATACCTTATTGTAGTTTTGACTTGCATTTCTCTAATAATTAGTGATACTGAGCATTTTTTCATGTTTTTTTGGCCATCTATATGTCTTCTCTGGAGAATTGCCCGTTTAGATCTTTCACCAATTTTTTGATTGGTTTGCTTGCTGTTTTGGTACTGAGCTGTATGAGTTATTTGTATATTTTGGAGATTAATCCTTTGTTGATTGCTTCATTTGCAAATATTTTCTCCCACTCCAAGTTTTCTCTTTTCATTTTTTTTTTTTTTGATGATTTCCTTTGCTGTGTACAATCTCTGAAGTTTAATTAGGTCTCATTTGTTTAGTTTTGTTTTTATTTCCATTGCTCCAAGCAGTGATTTGAAGAAGATCTTGATGTGATTTAAGTCAAAGAAGGTTCTGCCCATGTTTTCCTGTAAAAGTTTTATAGCCTCTAACCTTACGTTTAGGCCTTTAACCTATTTTGGTTTTATTTTTGTGTATGGTGTTAGGGAGTGTTCCAATTTCATCCTTTTACATGTAACTATCCAGCACCACTTATTAAAGAGACTTCTTTATCCATTATGTTCTTGCCTTTTTTGTCATAGATTAGATGAACATAGATGTATGGTTTATCACTGGAATTTCTATCCTCTTACATTGATCTATACTTCTGCTTTTGCCCCAGTGCCATATTGTTTTGATGAATTTGTAGCTATAGTTTGAAGCCAGGGGACCTGATTCTTCCAGCTCTGTTCTTCCCTCTCAAGATTGCTTTGGCTATTCAAGGTCTTTATGTTTCCATACAAGCTGTAGAAAATTTTGTTTAGTTCTGTGAAGAATGCCATTGGTAATTTGATATAGATTACCCTGAACCTGTAGATTACTTTCGGTAGTGTAGTGTAGTCATTTTCACATTAATTCTTCCAATCTAAGAACATGTTATATCTCTCCATCTGTCTGAGTCATCTTTTGATTTCTTTCATCACAATCTTATAGTCTTCTGAGTACAAGTCTTTTGTCTCTTTAGGTAGATTTATTACTATGTATTATTTTCTTTTGCTGTGATGGTGAAAGTGAAAGTGAAAAGTGAAAATGAAGTCGCTCAGTCATGTCTGACTCTTTGTGACCCCATGAACTGTAGCCTATCAGGCTCCTCCGTCCATGGGATTTTCCANTCTTTAGGTAGATTTATTACTATGTATTATTTTCTTTTGCTGTGATGGTGAAAGTGAAAGTGAAAAGTGAAAATGAAGTCGCTCAGTCATGTCTGACTCTTTGTGACCCCATGAACTGTAGCCTATCAGGCTCCTCCGTCCATGGGATTTTCCAGGCAAGAGTGCTGGAGTGGATTGCCATTTCCTTCTCCAGGGGATCTTCCTGACCCAGGAATCGAACCCAGGTCTCGTGCATTGCAGGCAGATGCTTTACCGTCTGAGCCACCAGGGAAGCCATGGGATTATTTTCTTAATCTCGCTGATTTTTCATTGTTAGTATACAGGAATTCAAGACATTTCTGTGGATTTATTTTGTATCCTACCACTTTACCAAATTCAGTGATTGCCTCTAGTAGTTTTCTGGTGGCACCTTTAGAATTTTTTATGTATTGTATCATGTCATCTGCCAGCAGTGGCAGTTTTACTTCTTATTTTCCAATTTGAATTCCTATTGTTTTATTTATTTATTTTTTTCTGATTTCTGTGGGTAATTCTTCCAAAAATATGTTGAATAATGGTGGTAAGAATATGCAACCTTGTCTTGTTTCTGATCTTAGAGGAAATGCTTTCAGTTTTTCACCATTAAGGATAAAGTTTGCTGTGAGTTTGTCATACATGGCCTTTATTTTGTTAAGGTAAGTTCCCTGTAAGCTCACTTTCTGGAGAGTTTTTCTTTCTTTCTTTTTTTTTTTTAATCATAAATGTGTGTTGAACTTTGTCAAAGAGTTTTCTGCATCTATTGAGATAATCATATGATTTTTGTTCCTCAATTTGTTGATGTGGTGTATCTCATTGATTGATTTGCATATACTGAAGAATCCTTGCATGACTGGCATAAATCTCACTTGATCAGGATATATGATCCTTTTATTGTTGGATTTGCTTTGCTAGTATTTTGTTGAAGATTTTTGTGTCTGTGTTCATCAGTGACATTAACCTATAATTGTTTTGTGTCATATCTTTGTCTTGTTTTGCTATCAAGGTAATGATGATCTTGTACAATGACCTTGGGAGTGTTCTTTCTTCTGCAGTTTTTTGGAAGAATTTCAAAAGGGTAATTGTTAACTCTTCTCTAAATGTTTGATAGAATTCACCTGTGAAGCCATCTGGTCCTTATTTTGGTGGGGAGGGAGTGTTTAATTACACTTTCAATTTTAGTACTTCTGATTGGCCTGTTCAAATTTTATATTTCTTCCTAGTTTAGTTCTAGAAGGTTGTACTTTTCTAGGAATTTGTCCATTTCTTCTAGGTTGTCCATTTTATTGGCATGTTGTAGTAGTCTCATATAAGCCTTTTAATTTCTCAGGTGTCTGTTATAACTTCTCTTATTTTTAGGTTTCTAATGTTATTGACTTGAGTCCTCTCCCTTTTTTTCTTGATGAGCCTGGCTAAACATTTATCAATTTTATTTACCTTCTCAAAGAGTAAGCTTTTAGTTTCATTGATCTTTGCTATTGTTATCTTCATTTCTATTTCATTTATTTCTGCTCTAATAATTTCTTTCCTAAGTTTGTATTTTGCTTGTTCTTCTTTTTCTAGTTATTTTAGGTGTTGAGTTAGGTTATTTATTTGATTTTTCTTGTTACTTGAGTTCAGATTGTATACCAATAAACTTCCCTCAGAGTTACTTTTGTTGCATCACATAGGTTTTGGACCAACATGTTTTCATTTTCTTTTGTCTTTAAATATTTTTTTTATTTCCTCTTTGATTTCTTCAGTGATTCATTGTTTACTCAATAACATATTGTTTAGCATCCATGTGTTTTTGTTTTTAATTTTTTTCCCCTGTAATTTATTTCTAATCTCATAATGTAGTTGTCAGAAAGGTGCTTGATATAGTTTCACTTTTCATGAATTTGCTAAGGCTTGATTTGTGACCCAAGGTGTGATGTATTCTCTAGTATGTTCCATGTACACTTAAGAAGAAAGTATATTCTACTGCTTTCAGATGTAATGTCCTATAAATCATTTAAGTCTATTTGGTCTAAGGTGTAGTTTAAGGTTGGTGTTATTAATTTTCTGTCTGGATGATCTGTCCATTGGTATAAGTGGGGTATTAAATCTCCCACTACTATTGTGTTACTGCCGATTTCCCCATTGTGGCTATTAGCATTTGCTTATATATTGAGGTGCTCCTATGTTGGCTGCATATAGATTTACAATTTGTTTTATCTTCTTAGATTGATACCTTGATCATTAATGTAGTCACCTTCCTTGTCTCTTGTAATGGTCTTTATTTTAAAATCCAATTTGTCCAATATTAGTATTGCTACTCCAGCTTTCTTTTGATTTCCCTTCTCATGGAAAATCTTTTTCCAGCCCCTCCCTTTCAGTCTGTATGTGTCTAGTTCTTGAATGGGTCTTCCATAGACATAAACAACAGATACATGGGTTTTGCTTTATTTTATTTTTTATTTTTTTATTTTTTTGTATTTATTTACTTTTTTACACGAACTCCCAAACATGAACCCCCTCCCACCTCCCACCCCACATCATCCCTCCAGATCATCCCCATACACCAGCCCCAAGCGTCCTGCATCCTGCATTGAACGTTTTGCTTTAAATTCATTCAACCAGTCTATATCTTTTGGTTGGACCATTTAATCCTTTTACATTTAAGGTAATGATCAATATGTATGTTCCTATTGCCATTTTCTGAACTGTTTTGTATTTTTGCGTTTTTCCCCTTCCTTTCCTCTTTTGTTCTCTTCTTTTGTATTTCCTGCCTAGAGAAGATCCTTTAACATTTGTTGTAAAGTTGGTTTGATGGTGCTGAATTCTCTTGGCTTTTGCTTGCCTATAAAGTTTTTGATTTCTTCGTCATATCTGAATGAGAGCCTTGCTGGGTAGAATATTATGGACTGTATTTTTTCCCTTTCATTACTGTATATATTGTGTCATTCCCTTCTATCTTGCAAAGTTTATGCTGAAATGAAAATTCTTTATTTTGATTGCCTTGTATTTGTTGCTTTTCCTTTATGGGTGTTAATATTTTTTTCTTTGTATTTAGCTTTTGTTAGTTTGATTAATATATGCCTCTGTGTGTTCCTCCTTGGGTTTGTCTTGTATGTGACTCTCTGAAATTCTTGGACTTGGGTGACTGCTTCCTTTACCATGTTAGGGAATTTTTCAACTACAATCTCTTCAAATATTTTCTCAGGTATTTTTTCTCACTCTTCTTTTTCTGAGACCCCTATAATTCAAATGTCAGTACATTTAATATTGTCCTAGAGGTCTCTAAGACTGTTCTCATTTCATTTAACTCTTATTTCTTTATTCTAATCTATGACAGTGATTTCCACCATTCTGTCTTAAAATTTTCAACTACAATCTCTTCAAATATTTTCTCAGGTATTTTTTCTCACTCTTCTTTTTCTGAGACCCCTATAATTCAAATGTCAGTACATTTAATATTGTCCTAGAGGTCTCTAAGACTGTTCTCATTTCATTTAACTCTTATTTCTTTATTCTAATCTATGACAGTGATTTCCACCATTCTGTCTTAAAATTTTTTTTTAATATAAATTTATTTATTTTAATTGGAAGCTAATTACTTTACAATATTGTATTGGTTTTGCCATACATCAACATAAATCACCATTCTGTCTTTCAGCTTACTTACCCATTCTTCTGCCTTGGTAATTCTGCTATTGATTCCTTCTAGAGTATTTTTCATTGCAGTTATTGTATTGTTCATCTCTGTTTCTTTGTTATTTAGTTGTCCTAGTCTTTGTTAAACATCTTTTGCATCTTCTTAAGTCAAGGCTATGGTTTTTCCAGTGGCCATTTATGGATATGAGAGTTGGACTGTGAAGAAAGTTGAGCACTGAAGAATTGATGCTTTTGAACTGTAGTGTTGGAGAAGACTGTTGAGAGTCCCTTGGACTGCAAGAAGGTCCAACCAGTCCATCCTAAAGGAGATCAGTCCTGGGTGTTCACTGGAAGGACTGATGCAAAAGCTGAAACTCCAGTACTTTGACCACCTCATGCAAAGAGTTAACTCATTGGAAAAGACCCTGATGCTGGGAAGGATTGGGGGCAGGAGGAAAAGGGGATGACAGAGGATGAGATGGCTGGATGGCATCACTGACTCGATGGACTTGAGTTTGAGTAAACTCTGGGAGTTGGTGATGGACAGGGAGGCCTGGCGTGCTGTGATTCATGGGGTTGCAAAGAGTCGGACATGACTGAGCAGCTAAACTGAACTGAACTGAACCTGTGCCTCCATTCTTTATCTGAGACCTTGTCTATTCTTTACTATCATTATTCTGAATTCTTTTTCAGGTAGACTGCTTATTCCCTCTTCATTTAGTTGCTCTTACAGGTTCTTATCTTGCACCTTCATGTGCCGCAGATTTCTCTGTTCTCATTTTCTCTGACTTGTGTGTCTGTTGTCTCGTTTCTGCAGGCTGCAGGAGTGTGGCTCCTCTTGCTTCTGGTGTCTGCTCCTTGGTGAGTAAGGTGGATACTGAATGGGCCCTCCCTTTTTTTCTGTGATTGTCACTGACCTGTCAAGGGCATGATGTGCTCCTTAGTTGTTAAAGCAGAAGCCTCAAAATCTGTTTCTTAACTGTGTTTCTGATTTCTACTACAAGGTAGGCAGAACTGGGGCACTCCCAATAGGAAAGAAGCCTCTGAGCATTTCTCCTCTGACTGTTCACTCCTTGAGTGTGCTCTATTGTGTCCCCTTTCAATCATTGTGCAGGCTCACAAAGTATACTGTGTTGGCACTGCTCTTGGTCCCCGTGTAACCATGGATATACTGGCAAATGTAGGCCACTGGCATTGAGGTCCACTGACGTCAGGTCCCAGAACTGCAGTATTCATGCAATTGGATCCATTGTGGGAATTGTGAAGGCAACTCAGACTCTAGCCTGGCCCAGTCCTTGTGTGTCGGCACCCGCGAAACTCACAGTTGCTAAAGCCAACTCCATCTCAGCTGCAGTAGCACTTGTTGCCCATTTGGATATTCTGTAAGCACTGAATTTTGTAAACCATCAGCAGAGGCATAACTTTGTGGTTTGGGTGGCCACGAGGAGAGATTTTAGCATTGCTTCCAGTTGCATAGCCCCTGGAACTCAGCTGTGGTTTCAACACCATCTCAACCTTCCTCTCACCAGCATCCGATCCGAGGCTATTCTGAAGCACATGTCCACACAGGTCAAGAGTGGGGAAGCATTTAAGGACTTGAACAGAAGCCATATGGGTGGAAGAGGCTCAAGCAAGCCTGCTGATGTGGGTTCCCTATCATTTCCTCTGGAGGCAGGACTGGAGGGTGGGGAAGGGTGATGCAAAGTGGCCCCACCCTTTACAAACACACACAACAATGACACCTTACATCTGTGGTGGTCTGAGCTTCTTGAACAAACTTTTCTGGTTGCTGAGCTCTTTAGTCCCTCCCCTTGAGGCTATCTCTTCACAGCCAACAGTTGTCTCCTCCCTGGTCTGCTCTCCAAATCCCACTTTCCAGCACCCATGCCCCTCTGTACCTGGAGAAACAAGATTCAGACTGGGGTGTGCAGGGCTGCAGAAAAGACCATGCATGTAGGTCTTACTCTGTCCTGCCTTTCACAGACCAGTTATTGAATTCCCATCTGATCCCTTGAAGCTCCCTCTCTGTGCCAGCTGATCCACCCACAGTAAAGGGGCTTTACTGAATATAGGAAACTCCCCTCTCGTTCAGCTCCCCACAAGGGATGCTGGTCCCATCATGTTTCCTCTTTTTTTTTTTTTTCTTTATTTCTTTCATCCTACCTGGTTGCACAGTGATTTTTTTTTAAGTCCTTTTATGTGTCCAAGCCCAAAGAATGTGGGCACAAGTGCACTCATCTCCCACACTAGGAAAGTCTTGCTCAAAATTCTCCAAGCCAGGCTTCAACAGTACATGAACTGTGAACTTCCAGATGTTAAGGATTCAGAAAAGGTAGAGGAACCAGAGATCAAATTACCAACATCTGATGGATCAGAGAAAAAGCAAGAGAATTCCAGAAAAATATATATTTCTGCTTAATTGACTACACAAAAGCCTTTGACTGTATGGATCACAGCAAACTGTGAAAAATTCTTCAAGAGATGGGAATACCAGACCAACTGACCTGCCTCCTGAGAAATCTGTATGCAGGTCAAAAAGCAACAGTTAGAACTGGACATGGAACAACTGACTGGTTCCAAATTGGGAAAGGAGTATGTCAAGGCTGTATATTGTCACCCTGCAGATTACATCATGCAAAATGCTGGGCTGGATGAAGCACAAGCTGGAATGAAGATTGGCGGGAGAAATATCAATAGCCTCAGATATGCAGATGACACACCATTATGGCAGAAAGTTAAGAGAAACGGAAGAGCAAGTACTCAAGGGATAAGTGCTAGATGTAAAGAGAAGATTGCTGTATTCAGAAGGCTGCAACCTGAGGAGAGAATGGACTCGTGTCCAAAAACCTAACTCCAAAGATTCTGCTTAACCATAAAAGTGTTTAAAGGAAAATTGTTGGGAAAGGAATCAGAGTCTTCTTTCTTTCATAGTGTCCAGACTATCTTCTGATTGGTTGGTGGCAAGGTAACAGGGCAGAAACTGAAAATAAAAATCGTTCAGCAGTTTCTGACTCTCTGTGACCTCATGGACTGTAGCCTTCCAGGCACCTCTGTCCACGGAATTCTCCAGGCAAGGATACTGAAGTGGGTAGTTGTTCATTCTCCAGGGGATCTTCTTAACCCAGGGACTGAATCCAGGTCTCCCACACTGCAGGCAGATTCTTTACCATCTTAGGGAAGCCCAACAGGGTGGTACAGCATGAATTTTGTGCTCAGATTGAAGTTATCATTCTCCACCTTGGTTAAGGCCTTAGTATTGGCAGAAATGCAAAAATCAAAATGGCTGTCTGGGGAGGCCTTACAAATAGCTGTGAAAAGAAGATAAGCAAAAAGCAAAGGAGAAAAGCAAAGATATAAGCATCTGAATGCAGAGTTCCAAAGAATAGCATGAAAAGAGAAGAAAGCCTTCTTCAGCGATCAATGGAAAGAAATAGAGGAAGACAACAGAATGGGAAAGACTAGAGATCTCTTCAAGAAAATTAGAGATACCATGCAAAGGTGGGCTTGATAAAGGACGGAAATGGTATAGACCTAACAGAAGCAGAAGATATTAAGAAGAAATGGCCAGAATACACAGAAGAACTGTACAAAGAAGATATTCACAACCCAGATAATCACGATGTTGTGATCACTCACCTTGAGCCAGACATCCTGGAATGTGAAGTCAAGTGGGCCTTAGAAAGCATCACTATGAACAAAGCTAGTGGAGGTGATGGAATTCCAGTTGAGCTATTTCAAATCCTGAAAGATGATGCTGTGAAAGGGCTGTACTCAATATGCCGGCAAATTTGGAAAATTCAGCAGTGGCCACAGGACTGGAAAAGCTCAGTTTTCATTCCANGTTCCTGACCTTCAACGTGGGACAGCTCCTCTAGGCCCTCCTGCGCCTGCGCAGCCCCTGCTCCTCGGGTTGCTCCTCCCGGCCGCCGGCCGTGGCCTCGGGCTCAGGGTGGCTCCTCCGGGTCACCACCCCTGGCCTCGGGCGCAAGGTGGCTTCTCCCGGCCGCCCCTGGCCTCGGACGTGGGGTGTCTCTTCCTGGCCGCCCCTGACCTCGGACACGGGGTAGCTCCTCCCGGCCGCCGCCCTGACCTCAGACACGGGGTGTCTCCTCCCGGCCGCCACTGACCTCAGACACAGGGTAGCTCCTCTGGGCCGTTCCTGCGCCATCGCAGCCTGGCACTCTAGGTTGCTGCCCCTGACCTCGGACGTGGGGTAGCTCCTCTCGCCCGCGCCCGGCTGTCGCAAGCGGCCCGCGCTGAGCTTATTTGTTAGGGACAAAGAAAGATGAAACAGAAGGGATATATTCTGGAACAAGTTGAAGGCACTTGATACTTAATTAGCTCAGCCATTCATTCATTCATCTCTGTTTCTTCACTGTCTTAAGAGTTTGGACTCTAAGGCCAGACTGCCTGGTTTTGAATCTTGCCTTTACCACTTCCTAGCTAAGCGGGTGGCTTACCTTCTCTGTGCCTCAATTTTTTCATCAGTATACTGGGAATAATAATGCCTACTTTATGAGTTGTTGAATTCATTTGTAAAAGCATTTAGAACTACTGCTCCATACTAAGAACCTTATAATCATCCTTATGTTGTTCCTGCTGCCAACCAGTGTGTTTGGTGGTCTGTGTTTCAACAAAAAATCAGGAGTCCTGGGATCTGGTTTAGCTCTGCTCCCAAGAGCCATGTGACCATGGACAGGTTATTTGTCACCTGAGAACCTCAATTTTTTTCCCTGCAAAAGGAAGGGCTTTGACTCTGATCTCTCAAGTGTTTCTACCTTCAAGTTTCAAGTTCTGAGGGGTCCTCCCTCTCTTTTCATCACAAATATGGGAACCCATCTTAACAGCATAGTCTCTATAGCTGGAAGCTCATGTGAAAAATGATCCTTTTTCACTCTTAACAAATCAGGAAAGAGAGGCTGATGCCTTTTCTTTTTTTCCTAGTCTTTCCTTTTTAAAAATTGAGCTATAGTTGCTGTTGACTGTATTCCCTGTGTTGTACAATATAGCCTTGTAGCTTAGCTTATCTTATACCTAATAGTTTATACCTCTTACTCCCCAACCTGTATGCTGGCCCTCCACTGCCTCCCTCTCTCCCCTGATAACCACTAGATTGTTCTCTGTATCTGTGAATCTGCTTCTTTTTTGTTATTTTCATTAGCTTGTTGTATTTTTTAGATTCCACATGTAAGTGATATCATATGATATTTGTCTTTGTCTGTCTGACTTACTGCATTTTACACAATGCCCTCCAAATCCATCCATGTTGCTGCACATGGTAAAATTTTATTCTTTTGTATGACTGAATAGAAGAAAAGGAAGCTTGTACCATTTCTACATATGTGTCTCTAAGTGGGATCCTTAGACATTCCACTTTAGAACCACCTGGGTTGCTGTTAGAAATAGATGCCTGGGCTTCAACATACCCACTGAGGGAGAACTTCTGGAGGTGAAGCCTGGATAACTGCCTGTTTAATAAGGATTCCAAGTGACTCCTATGGCAACTCATGTTTGAGAACTACTGAAGAAGGGGAGAGATGAAAAAGAGTGCCAGCTTTGCATCAGATAAACTATAGTAAGTTTATTCAACAAACTTGAATGTGCACGTAGGTTAGTTGAGGATCTAATTTAAAAGTGCAGATTCAGATTCAAGAAGACCGAAGTGGGGCCCAAGAGTCTGCATTTCTTACAAACTTGCAGGGAGGCTGAAGCTGCTGGTGCACAGACCAATTTTAGTAGCTAGACTTCCTAGCTCCATTCATGAGTTGTGTGACTTAGGGAAAGTACCTAATTTCTCTCAGCTCCAGATTCTTTATAAAGGGGGAGAAAGAAGTGCTTACGTCAGAGGTTTGTTAGTGGGATTGCATAAATAATATATATATATATATATACAGCTGTTTATCACAACCGCACATGTCAGCAGTTATAAAAGGCATATCTCTAGCTCTATCTGTATATCTGTGTATCTGAATACTATAATAACAAAAGTTCCATTGATTTAGTCTCTTTAGGGAATGACATGCCTGAGACGTGCATTTTAAACAGATCTGTAGGTAACCGTTATGTACAAGAAAGTTGATAACCCCTTTGTCTCTGTCAAGGACAGGAAAATCCCTAACCTCTGAGCTCTCCAAATTCCATGGGCATTGGTTTGAAAATGTTTTATTTAGGAAGCCACATGGTAAAGTTTTCAATAAAACTGTTGCTCCCCAAACAGCACAAGTAATGAGAGTTTTTTGAGTCAACTTTCATTGTTTTCTGATCAAATGTACATTGGAAGACTCCTGCTTCTCCTTAGGATGTCCCAGATGGACACAACTCATCAAATGCATGAACGGGACAGTCTAACTCTTACTAGATAAGTATGGATGACAAGAGATAAATGGGAAGGGGTGCTGGGGATGGAATGCCAAATCATAGGCTCAGAGCTCTTGACGGTGACCAAAGTTCCTCTGGGAGAGAGATCTATTTGCACAACATCCATTTCCCTTTGCACATGGAGCCTCTGGCTATATCCTGACCTGGATTTAGAATCTGAAGTTTTCATTTATTGAGTTTGGGAAATGAAATTCAACAAATCTTTATTGAGCATCCATCATGCCAGGAGCTGTGCTAGGTGCAAGGACACAGCACTAGTGAGACAGTTGACATCCCTGTGAGGGTAAGTGGCAGGAAATAAGTACGTAATGAAACAGATGAATAAATATGACCGTTTTAGATTCCAGTGAGGGCTCTGAAGGAACTAAGCAGAGAAATATAAAAGAGGCAGAGAGAGACTGTTGTTTGAAGAAGTTAGGAAAGACTTCTTTGAGGAGGTGATAATTTATTAAGGCTCATAGCATTAGCATGAACTGGCGCCTCAAAGAGGAAAGGAAGAACATCCAGGAAGAAGGAACAGTGTGTGTGAAGACTGTAAAGAAGTCAAAGAACTTGGGTTGTTGGAATAACTGGAAAAAAAACAATATGGCTAGGGAATGTGTGTGTGTGTGTGTGTGTGTGTGTGTGTGTGTGTGTGTGTCTGTCTGTGGTGGAGAAGTGGCCCCAAGTGAGACTGAGGAGATGACTAAGAAGAACAGATAATACTTTTTGAGGACTTATACTGTGCCAGGCCCTGTTCTAAGTGCTTTACCTGTAAGAATTCCTTGATGCTCACAACAATAACACTTTTCATGTCCATTTCACAGATGGTGAGACTGAGGCACAGAATAATTAATTAGGGTTAAAGTCAAGCAGGACCGAATCTACTGACAGTTTGTAGTGTCTGTTCCCTGAAAAATGTGAGATCAGAAAGCCTAATTTGGGAACCACTGCTCTCATGCCTTGTTCTTTCTAGACACCTCTCCTCATCCTTTAATTATTACCTTCTCACTTTCTATTTTTATTTCCCCATTCCCACCCACCCCTCCAGTTACACAGAATATTAGAAAGGAGGAGTTGAAAGCCTGGAAACTGTGGAAGTGGGGATTCTTTTACTTTTGGGACTACTAGGCATAACCAGTTAAGTGTTATTAATAATTTTCTCTTCACTTATAATGATATTAAATAATCATTAAGTGCCGTGTTGCACAGTGGTTAGGGTTAGGAATCAGATGGAACAGATTTGAATGTCAGCTCCCCTATTCATTATATATCATGGAGCCTAAGAACCTATCAGTAATAAGAAACATCATTAAGGTAATAAAGATGGGTCACAGAAAATGTACTACATTAAAAATATACATCCATTATGAGAGTATCTTTATTACGGAGATGTTAAAATCAAGGAAATAGGGTGGGGCAATGGGGTGATTTCTCCAAACTTCAGATACTTTATTTACAAAGTGGGTGCAAGGACCCCTACCTTGCTGAATTATTGTGGACAAGTCTAGATTTGTGAGCACAGGCAGACTGAATATGTTCTCAAGGTACCAGAGAAGAAGGAAAAGAAATGTGAAAAGTTCAGCTTTGATTAATGAATTTTGGATTTTGCAATGACACATCAAGAAAGAAGCTATTTTAATTTCGAAATGCATGCAGGCTTTTAAATTTTGTTTTGCCACATGTAGTTATTTTTATGTTGAATATAGTTGAGGAAGTGCACTGTCATCTTTCCTGTGACCAAGTCTTTTGAAAGTCTTATCTGAACCCAGCTGGGGGTAGTGAATGAGAGAATGCATAGTGAGTGATCAGCATAGTGCCCAGCACATAGCAAGAGCTTTGCATGTGCAGTTTTTTCATCATTATTCCTCCACATTAGACAGTGGGTTCTCCACTAGGGTGTCATGAAGAACCATGACAGGGGTGACCATATAATTGTCACCTAAACTGAAACAATTTTGAGAGGGCAGAAAAGTACTATTATTCAGTTTAGTTCAGTCACTCAGTTGTGTCCACCTCTTTGCGACCCCATGAACCACAGCACACCAGGCCTGCCTGTCCATCACCGACTCCCAGAGTTCACCCAAACCCATGTCCTTTGAGTCGGTGNGTGACCATATAATTGTCACCTAAACTGAAACAATTTTGAGAGGGCAGAAAAGTACTATTATTCAGTTTAGTTCAGTCACTCAGTTGTGTCCACCTCTTTGCGACCCCATGAACCACAGCACACCAGGCCTGCCTGTCCATCACCGACTCCCAGAGTTCACCCAAACCCATGTCCTTTGAGTCGGTGATGCTATCCAACCATCTCATCCTCTGTCGTCCCCTTCTCCTCCTGCCCTCAATCTTTCCCAGCATCAGGGTCTTTTCAAATGAGTCAGTTCTTCACAGCAGGTGGCCAAAGTATTGGAGTTAATTAAATAGTAACGATGGGTATAAACTGAAACTATCCCTAGTAAACCAGGATATATGGTTTCTGTAGCCACAAAGCCCAGATGCTATTTTCCAGAAATTTACTGGCTACTGGAGAGATATTAACAAATTCATTGCCCTACATTTTGTGAGGTTCAAAGCCTATCAAAGGCATGGACAATAATCTACCTACATAAGAGTTCTTTTTTGTTTTTTAACTGACATCAAAGTTTCACATAACAGAAGATTTTCATTTGTGCATGTGGTTTTATTATAATAAAATTTTTCTTTGCAGAAGCTTCAGTAAGCCATGGGGATACCATTCTCCCATCTAGGGAGAAAGACTTTCATTCTAAAATACAATGTTACAAGGAGAAGAAAGTCAATTAATTTCAGACTTTGATAGCCTGGGATTTGTACTAACTTGAACAAAGGCTGGGACTTGTCTTTTCTTTTGCTTTAGCTGTTGGTAAATGAATTTCTCAAAACATATTTTTCTTCCATGTGCATGAAGTAGAAGCCTGGATGTGAGGTTTAGAGGGAGTTAAAACTACATGATAATACTAGCTGATATATTTTGAGTGCTTACTATGTCTCAAGTACTGAGTTAAGCTTTTCATGTGTATTGATTTATCTTAATTCTCACCTCAGCCCTATGAAGTTGGTACATGATGAAACTGAGGCTTTGCGAGGTTCACTTAATTTTGTACAGTTAGGAAAATGATGGGGCCATGAAACAAATTACTAAAATGAAGATCATGGCATCTGGTCCCATCACTTCATGGGAAATAGATGGGGAAACAGTGGAAACAGTGTCAGACTTTATTTTGGGGGGCTCCCAAATCACTGCAGATGGTGACTGCAGCCATGAAATTAAAAGACACTTACTCCTTGGAAGAAAAGTTATGACCAACCTAGATAGCATATTCAAAAGCAGAGACATTACTTTGCCGACTAAGGTCCATCTAGTCAAGGCTATGGTTTTTCCAGTAGTCATGTATGGATGTGAGAGTTGGACTGTGAAGAAGGCTGAGTGCCGAAGAATTGATTCTTTTGAACTGTGGTGTTGGAGAAGACTCTTGAGAGGGCCGGATGTCATGATCTTAGTTTTTTTAATATTTAGTTTTAAGCCAGCTCTTACATTCTCCTCCTTCACCATCATCAAGAGGCTGTTAAGTTCCTTGCTTTCTGCCATTAAAGTGGTATCATCTGCGTATCTGAGGCTGTTCATGTTTCTCCCACCTTATCTCGATTCCAGCTTGTAACTCATTCAGACTGGCATTTCTCACAATGGCCTCAGCATATAGAATAAACAAACAGGGTGACAGCAGACAGCCCCGTTGTACACCTTTCTCAATCTTGAACCAATCAGTTGTTCCATACAGGATTCTAACTGTTGCTTCTTTATCCACATACAGGTTTCTCAGGAGACAGGTAAGATGGTCTGGTATTCCCATCTCTTTAGGAATTTTCCAGTTTGTTGTGATCCACACAAAGGCTTTACTGTAGTCAATGAAGCAGAAGTAGATATTTTTTGGAATTCCCTAGCTTTCTCTATGATCCAGTGAATGTTGGCAGTTTGCTCTCTGGTTGCTGTTCCTCTCTAAACCCAGCTTGGACATCTAGAAGTTCTTGGTTCTCATAATGCTGAAGCCTAGCATGCAAGATTTTAAGCACTGCCTTAGTAGCATGGGAGATGAGTGCAATTGTCTGACAGTTAGCACATTCTTTAGTACTACCTTTCTTGGGAATTGGTAGTACTAACCTCCCAAGTCTTGTGGCCACTGCTGGATCTTCCAGATTTGCTGACATATTGAATGCAACATCTTGATGGCATCATCCTTTAGGGTTTTGAATACTTCTACTGGCTGGATGGCATCATGGACTCGATGGACGTGAGTCTGAGTGAACTCCGGGAGATGGTGATGGACAGGGAGGCCTGGCATGCTGCGATTCATGGGGTCGCAAAGAGTCGGACACGACTGAGCGACTGAACTGAACTGACTGGCATTCCATCACATCCACTAGCTTTATTAACAGCAGTCCTTCCTAAGGCCCACTTGATTTCACTCTCCAGAATCTGGCTCTGGGTGGCTGACCAGACCATCATAGTAATCTGGTTAACTAAGATCTTTTTTGCACAGTTCTTTTGTACAATTCTTCCATGTATTCTTTCCATCCATTCTTGATCTCTTCAGCATCTACTAGGTCTCTACCATTTATGTCCTTTATTGCGCGCATCTTTGGGTAAAATGTTCCCTTGATATCGCCCATTTTCCTGAAGAGTTCTCAAGTCTTTTCCCTTCTGTTGTTTTCTTCTAGTTTTATACACTGTTCATTGAGGAAGGCCTTCTTGTCTCTCCATGCTGTTCTTTGGAAATCTGCATTTAGTTGGATATACTTTTCTCTTTCTCCCTTGCTTTTCGCTTCTCTTCTTTCTTTAGCTAAATGTAAGCCTCCTCAGAGGGAAGGCCTTCCCTGATAGCTCAGTTGGTAAAGAATCTGCCTGTAATGCAGGAGACCCTGGTTTGATTCCTGTGTCGGGAAGATCCACTGAAGAAGGGAAAGGCTACCCACACCAGTATTGTGGCCTGGAGAATTCCGTGGACTGTATAGTCCATGGGGTTGCAAAGAGTCGGAGACGACTGAGCAACTTTCACTTTTAGATAACCGCTTTGCCTTCTTTTCTTTTTCTTTGGGATGGTTTTATTTGCTGCCTCCTGTACATTATTACAAACTTCCATCCATAGTTCTTCAGGCACACTGCTTACAAGTTCTAACCCCTTAAATCTATTCATTACCTCTACTGCAAATTCATAGGGGATTTGAATTATGTCATACCTGGCTGGCCTAGTGGTTTTCCCTGCTTTCTTTAGTTTAAGCCTGTATTTTGCTATGAGATGCTGATGATCAGAGCCACAGTCAGATTTAGGTTTTGTTTTTGCTGACTGTATAAAGATTCTCCATCTTCAGCTACAAGAATGTAATCAGTTGGATTTCAGCATTGATCATTTGGTGATGCTCATGTGTGAATTCGTCTCTGGTGTTGTTGAAAAAGGGTATTTGCTATGACCAGTACATTCTCTTGGCAGAATCAGTTAGCCTTTGTCCTGCTTCATTTTGTTCTCTGAGGCCAAACTTGCCTGTTACTCCAGGTATCTCTTGACTTCCTATGTTTGCATTCCAATCCCCAATGATGAATAGAACATCTTTTTTGGGTGTTATTTCTAGGAGGTCTTCCAGATCTTCACAGAACTGATCAACTTCAGCTTCTTCAGCATCAGTGGTAGGGGCATAGACTTGAATTACTGTGATGTTGAACAGTTTGCCTTGGAAATGAACCGAGATCATTCTGTCATTTTTGAGGGTGCATCCAAGTACTTCATTTCAGACTCTTTTGTTGATTATGATGGTTACTCCATTTCTTCCATGGTATTCTTCCCACAGTAGTAGATATAATAGTCATCTAAATTAAATTTGCCCATTCCTGTCCATTTTAGTTTACTGATTCCTAAGATGTCAAAGTTTATTCTTATCATCTCCTGCTTGATCATGTCCAGTTTACCTTGATTCATAGACCTAACATTCTAGGTTCCTATGCAGTACTGTTCTTTGCAGCATCGGATTTTACTTTCATCACCAGACACGTTCACAACTGAGCATCATTTCCGCTTTGGCCCAGCTGCTGCTTTTTTTCTGGGGCTGTTAGGAGTTCTCCTCTGCTCTTCCCAAGTAGCATATTGGACACCTTTAGACCTGAGAGCTCATTTTTCAGTGTCATATCTTTTTGTCCTTTTATACAGTTCATGAGATACTCATGGCAAGTATACTGGGGTGGTTTGCCATTCCCTCCTTCAGTGGATCACATTTTGTCAGAACTCTCCGTATAAGCCACCTGTCTTGGGTGGCCCTACACAACATGGCTTATAGCTTCATCAAGTTACGCAAGCCCCTGCTCCATGACAAGGCAGTGATCCATGAAGGGGATATATTCCAGAAGAATCAGAAGCAGGATCTTGAAGAGATATTGGCACCTCTGTTTGTTGTAGCATTATGCAATTGCCAAGAGGTGGAAGCAGTCCACCATTCATCTGTAGACAGATGAATGAATAAAGAAAATATGATATAAACATACAGTGGGACTTCCCTGGTGGTCCAGTGGCTGAGAATCCACCTGCTGATGCGGAGATCATGGGTTCGATCCTTGGTCTGGGAAAACTCCATATACTTTGGGACAACTAAACTTGGGGTGCCACAACTACCGAGTCAGTGCACCCTCGAACCTGTGCTCTACACCAAGAGAAGTCACTTTAATAAGAAGCCCATGCACCACAGCAAAGAGTAGCCCTGCCTTCTGGAACTGGAGAAAGCCCTCGCATAGCAATGAAGACCCAGCACAGCCAAAATTAAGGAAATAAATAAATAAATATTTTAAAAAGATCCTGCTTCTATCCTCCCAAATACATTAAAGAAAATACCATACAATGGGATATTATTCAGCCTTAAGAAAGAAGGAAATCCCATCATATGCTACAGCATGTACAAACTTTGAGGATATTATACTGAGTGAAATAAGCCAGTCAGAAAAGGACAAATACTGTATCATTTCTCTTACATAAGACATCTAGAACAGTCAAAGTCATGGAAACAGCAAGTAAAATGGTGGTAGCCAGGGACTGAGGGGAAGGAGAAATTAGTTGTTTGATGGCTAAAGAATTTCAGTTTTACAAGATAAAAAAATTTTAGAGATCCATTACAGAATAATGGGATCATGGTTAATATATTTAACTGTACACTTAAAAATAGTTGAGGGAAAGTTTTACATGATGTCAGTTTTTTGCCACAATTAAAAATTTAAAGAAGTAATTTTTAAAAGTTAACATGGTTACCATGGAAACAACTATGGGTATGATAGAAGGAGTGGTGAGTTGGGGCCAGTTAGAAGACTTAAGTTATAGACCTAGCCTTGCCAGTTGCTAGCTGTGTGACTGTGACCTTGGACTTGCATTTAACCTCTAAGTCACAGTGTCCTCCCTGATAAAATGGAGATCATGTTACTACTTCGAAGAGTTTTGCAGGTAATCATCTTACAATTTTTAAAACTGCACTATTTAATTTTTAGTGTTTATAAAAAGATGAGTTTTTCCAAAAAAACTCAAAGGAAAAAAAAGTTCTGTGGGGTTAAGTGATATAGTGAGATGATGTCTGTGCAAGTTGGCAGACCTAAAGCACTGTTAGTTGGTATGATGATGGGTTTCTCTATTAACTGCCTTCCCCACTGTGGCATCCATTGCATTTAACCTCTAAGTCACAGTGTCCTCCCTGATAAAATGGAGATCATGTTACTACTTCGAAGAGTTTTGCAGGTAATCATCTTACAATTTTTAAAACTGCACTATTTAATTTTTACTGTTTATAAAAAGATGAGTTGTTCCAAAAAAACTCAAAGGAAAAAAAAGTTCTGTGGGGTTAAGTGATATAGTGAGATGATGTCTGTGCAAGTTGGCAGACCTAAAGCACTGTTAGTTGGTATGATGATGGGTTTCTCTATTAACTGCCTTCCCCACTGTGGCATCCAGCCATACCTGGACTTGGAAGGATGTTGAGGCACTGTGTGAGATAACTGAGCATCTCTTTTCCATTTGTCCTGCTATTTTCTTCAAATCCAGGTTACAGATTTTAAGAATAGAGTGCCTAATCTGGTTGCTGATCCTGTTACCAGCAACCTTTTTTTTTTTTCCTGGCTGCACCAGGAAAAATCTTTGTTCCCCAATCAGAGATTGAACCTGCACTCTCTGCAGAGGAAACACCGAGTCTTAACCACTGGAACACCAGGGAAGTCACTCAACAACTGTTCTTACTGACTTCTCTCCAGGAAAGTTCTACTTGCCTCCCTTCTCTTATTTTAGTTAATCCAGTCATCGAGTTGGAGAGATTAAATACAAGCATGAGGAAATAGAATTGCAGTGCAAGATAGTGGGATAACTACTAAGACTCTTAGAGTACTAGGACCCTTTCTTTGGGGAATGGAAGGAAGAGTTGGCATTTCTGATGGGAGGAGACCTCATGAGCAAAGTTTGGAGATAAAAATAGATGAGAAAAGTTTAAGGGACAAAGAGCATACAAGTAGGCTTGAATTAATGAGCTTGAGATAACGGGAGGGACTTCAGTAGAAGCTGAGGGTACTGATTTTGTGCAGTGAAGAGTTTAGTCATTTCAGTTTGAGAGTGGAAGTTTGATCTGTTTAGTGTGAGTTTTAGACTAAAATTATTCTTGGACCTAATGCAATTACAATAAAAGTTTCCAAAAAACTCGATAAGCTAGTTAGGAGAGCTACAGCATGATTCCAAAATCCAACTATGCAAGTCATCAGGTGAGAATAAGGAAGAAAAAGACTTAAAAGTCTAATGAAAATGGACTTGTCATGACCATAAATGATGGTGGGAAAATTGGTTATTTATCAAAAATCAATTTAGGTTCTTATTTTATATCATATGCCAAAATTAATTCAAGCTCAATTAAAGGATATAGTATAAGAGAGAAATAAAAATTAGAAGATAATGTTGATAAATGTCTACTTTCTGAATGAGAAAGGATATTTTTGGACATCAGAATCTCCTGTATGCTGCCGGTGAGACTGTAAATTGGTACACACATTTAGTAAAGCAGTATGCCCCTATCTGGTTGAAGCTGAAGAGGACATACCCTTTGACCTGATGCCTCTTCTAGATATACACACTGGAGAAGCCACAGTACACAAGGAGATGTGCCCAGGAATGTCCACAGCACCTCTGTTCAAGATATAAAATGCTGGGAAACAATCCAAACATCACAATAAGAGGATGAATAAATGGCAGAACACGTGTAAGTAGAAGGCTATATAGCAGGGAAAGTGATTGATCCAAACCATCTCTATCAACATGGTTAATATCATGTTGAGTGGATAATTATGTTACAGAAGATAATGTACAGTATAATACCAATTATATGCAATCCTAAAATATGAAAACTAAAGAGCCTCTTGATGAAAGTGAAAGAGGAGAGTGAAAAAGCTGGTTTAAAACTCAACATTCAAAAAACAAAGATCATGGCATCTGGTCCCATCACTTCATGGCAAATAGATGGGGAAACAATGGAAACAGTGACAGACTATATTTTCTGGGGCTCCAAAATCACTACAGATAGTGACTGCAGCCATGAAATTAAAAGATGGTTGCTCCTTGGAAGAAAAGCTATGACCAACCTAGACAGCATATTAAAAAGCAGAGACGTTACTTTACCAACAAAGGTCCGTCTAGTCAAAGCTATGGTTTTTCCAGTAGTAATGTATGGATGTGAGAGTTGTACCATAAAAAAGCTGAGCGCTGAAGAACTGATGCTTTTGAAATTGGTGTTGGATAGGACTCTTGAGAGTCTCTTGGACTGCAAGGAGATCAATCCTCAATCAATCCTAAAGGAAATCAGTCTTGAATAGTCATTGGAAGGACTGATGCTGAAGCTGAAGCTCCAATACTTTGGCCACCTGATGTGAAGAACTGACTCTGGAAAAGACTCTTATGCTGGGAAAAATTGAAGGCAGGAGGAAAAGGGGACGACAGAGGATGAGATGGTTGGATAGCATCACTGACTCAATGGACATGAATTTGAGCAAGCTCCTGGAGCTGGTGATGGACAGGGAAGCCTGGTGTGCTGCAGTCCACGGGGTCGCAAAGAGTTGGACACGTCTGAGTGACTGAACAGAATCGAAAATATGAAAAAAGTACTACGTGATGTTTAGGGACATGTACGTAAATATGACATCATAAGAATAAAAGCTTCCCAGATTCAGGGTCATGGTAATCTTTGGAAAGAAAGGACATGTTGGGAGACCATTACATAAGAGACTTCCACCATAATTTTTTTTTTTTTTTTGACCAAGTCATGAGGCATGTAGGATTTCAGTTCCCTGACCAGGAATTGAACCTGGACCCTCAGCAGTGAAAGCTTGGAGTCCTAACAACTGGACCACTGTTTAAGGGAATTCCTTAAAATGTTTTGTTAAATAAAATGTAAGATTATATCTATTCTATATAAAAATTAGAACAATATCTCAATATATAATTTAATCTTTACCATCTTCCTCTGAGCCATGCCCTCACATATTCACTGTTAATAGTTCCAGGTATATTCTTCCAGATCTTTTCTAGATATCTGCATAATTATTTATACATCAGGTTTCGTCTAATATAAATGGGGGACTACCTTATCTGAAATTTTATGATTCTTGCTTTTTTCACTTACTGCCATAGACACCTTACCATTCAGTTCAGTTCAGTTCAGTTCAGTTCAGTCGCTCAGTCATGTCTGACTTTTTGCAACCCCATGAATCGCAGCACTCCAGGCCTCCCTGTTAATCACCATCTCCTGGAGTTCACTCAGACTCATGTCCGAGTCCATGATGCCATCCAGCCATCTCATCCTTGGTCGTCCCCTTCTCCTCTCAATTCTTTGGCGCTCAGCCTTCTTCACAGTCCAACTCTCACATCCATACATGACCACAGGAAAAACCATAGCCTTGACTAGACAGACCTTAGTCGGCAAAGTAATGTCTCTGGTTTTGAATATACTATCTAGGTTGNTCCCTTGGACTGCAAGGAGATCCAACCAGTCCATTCTGAAGGAGATCAACCCTGGGATTTCTTTGGAAGGAATGATGCTAAAGCTGAAACTCTAGTACTTTGGCCACCTCATGCAAAGAGTTGACTCATTGGAAAAGACTCTGATGCCAGGAGGGATTGGGGGCAGGAGGAGAAGGGGATGAGAGAGGATGAGATGGCTGGATGGCATCACTGACTTGATGGACGTGAGTCCGAGTGAACTCTGGGAGTTGGTGATGGACAGGGAGGCCTGGCGTGCTGTGATTCATGGGGTCGCAAAGAGTCGGACACGACTGAGCGACTGACCTGAACTGAACTGAACCATATCTCAAGAAAACTAAAATATTTTACCTATATTTAATCTATATGAGAGGTTATCCAGGGAATGCTGAATAAATAAAACATTGTGTAGCTCAAAATTTATCTTCACTATGAAGCCCACAGCACCTTGTAGATATATAATTATAAATGTTCTTTTTTTTTTTTTTTGGTTTTGCTCTAGACTTTGAGCACCTTGTAATTATATGCAAATCTGTAAACATGGAAATCTCTCAGTTTCCTCATGTATCAACTTTATATATTTGGTGTCTAGCACATTGCCTAGAACTCATATTAGTGTTCATCACTTTGTTTACTGGCTGATATTTATTATTGAATATTTACTGTAAGCCCTGTGTCCACTTGCAATGTGGGAGACCTGGGTTTAATCCCTGGGTTGGGAAGATTTCTTGGGGAAGTATATAGCTACCCACTCCAGTATCCTGGCCTGAAGAATTCCATGGACTGTATCGTCCATGGGGTCACAAAGAGTCAGACACGACTGAGCAATTTTCACTTCACTGTGTATGTCAGACTCTGCTAAGTGTGGGGATAAGCAGTGAAGAAGACCTGCCTGGCTTTTGTTTGAATCAAGCTTGTTAGCCCACACCCCTAGTGTATCATTATTGAATGAACAGTCACAGGAAGAACAAATTGAGCCACAAACCCTGAAGAGTCTTAAATTCTAATGTGCCTCAGAGTCTCAGGCAAGATAGAGCCTTCAGGCTGAGGAAAAGTGGGAAAGGTGAGCTGTTGACTAGGTGGGTAAGAGTATTGCAATTTTTTTTCTAACTCCAGGGTATATATAAATCATCTAAGGTACATGTGGAAAATGCTGATTCCAGGCACTGCTTTTAGAGGATGTGATTTAGAGAGTCTGGAGGACACAAGATTGTTTATTCATTTACTCAACATATATTTCTTGAGATCCTACTATGTGCCAGTCACTGTCTTGGACCCTGGGGTTCAGCAGTTAATGTTAGATATGTTGTTACCTGTAAGGAGCTAAACATCTCAGTGTAATCTTTATCAGAGAAGATAAAGGTGAATAAATAGGATCATTCCAAATTGGGAAGAATACTATGAAGTAGACAATGGGTTGAAGAATGGCCTGCAGGGAGGGTAATGGGTTACTTTATGCTTAGGGGTCAGAGGAGGCCTCTGTGAAAGACTGACATTGGAGTTGATTCTTGAAGCATGAGAATGAACCAGCTATGCACAGAACTGTGAAAGGAGATTCTAGGTAAAGGTTCTGTGGGATTACCATGTTCAAAGAACAAAAAGGAGACCAATATTGGACTAATGAACTATAACATGAGGTCAGAGAGTCAGGCAGGAGCCAGATCATATAACACCTTGTAGTCCATGATCGTGAGTTTGGATTTTATCCTAAGAGGAGTGTGAAGCTTTAGAAAGTATTAAAGCAGCAGAAAGCTGTCATCCTTAGAGCACAATTTGAGAAGCACTGATAGTGTGGCTTGGCTTCAGGGAAACTCACTTGACCACCTACCCATCATTTGCTGTTCCCAGAGTAGCTATCATGTGCAGTGCTGGCCATCTTTCTCTGTCACTGTTATTACCTGGGGGCCATGTGAACACATTTGGCTGGGGCGCCGTGACAGACAGTTGACACAGTCACCTCATAAAATGTTCATAGCTGATTAAGGGCCTCCTTCAGAGGCCTGGGTGTCCTGAAGAGAGAAAGAACAGCTGTTTCCTCTGCTCTCATTAAGGACTTAAGCCTTCTTCATATTAAAGAGCTTCCATAAACAAAATCAGAGATTACTGGATGTTCCCACAAAAATGGTGTAATTGAGAAGCATCTCTATAAGGGGGACTCTTGATGTTGGCAAATGGCATGATCCAGAGGCCTGGGGGTGGGGGGTA
>SJYX01011094.1:102746-122939 GCA_006410675.1 Oreotragus oreotragus | reverse complement strand
TGGGGGGTAGGGGTGGGGGTGCCAGGGCAGAGGGCCAGGGAAAATTCCCAAGCTGCATGGGATTGTCCTTTCTGGATTAATTTTGTTCTTGAAGATGTATCCTGAACCTAAGGAAGTGGTCATAATAACGTATGTTTCCCAGCCTCTGTCTCTGACTTCTGATCTGTCAGTATGAGTTTATTATCATGAGGCTTGTCTGGTGGCTCAGACAGTAAAGAATCTGCCTGCAATGCAGGAGTCTCAGGTTCAATCCCTGGGTAGGGAAGATCCCCTGGAGAAGAAAATGGCTACCCACTCCAGTATCCTTGTCTGGAAAATCCTGTGGACAGAGGAGCCTGGCGGGCTGCAGTCCCTGGGGTCTCAGAGTCGGACATGACTGAGTGGCTAACATTTATTCTGCATGATAGTGTCTTCTCTCTGGTCATCTCTGAGTCATTTTTTAAAATATATATTTATTTTAATTGGAGGCTAATTACTTTACAATATTGTATTGGTTTTGCCATACATCAACATGAATCTGTCACGGGTGTACCCGTGTACCCCTCCTGAAGCCCCCTCTCACCTCCCTCCCCATACCATCCCTCTGGGTCAACCCAGTACACCAGCCCCGAGCATCCTGTATCATGCTTCAAACCTGGACTGGCGATTCATTTCATATATGATATTATACATGTTTCAATGCCATTCTCCCAAATCATCCCATCCTCGCCCTCTCCCACAGAGTCCAAAAGACTGTTCCATATATCTGTGTCTATTTTGCTGTCCCACATACAGGGTTATCGTTATCATCTTTCTAAATTCCATATATATGTGTTAGTATACTGTATTGATATTTTTCTTTCTGGCTTACTTCACTCTATATAATAGGCTACAGTTTCATCCACCTCATTAGAACTGATTCAAATGTATTCTTTTTAATGGCTGAGTAATACTCCATTGTGTATATATACCACAGCTTTCTTATCCACTCATCTGCTGATGGACATCTAGGTTGCTTCCATGTCCTGGCTATTATAAACAGTGCTGCAATGAACATTGGGGTACATGTGTCTCTTTCTATTCTGGTTTCCTCGGTGTGTATGCCCAGCAGTGGGATTGCTGGGTCATAAGGCAGTTCTATTTGCAGTTTTTAAAGAAATCCCCACACTGTTCTCCATAGTGGCTGTACTAGTCTGCATTCCCACGAACAGTGTAAGAGGGTTCCCTTTTCTCCATACCCTCTCCAGCATTTATTGCTTATAGACATTTGGATCGCAGCCATTCTGACTGGTGTGAAATGGTACCTCATTGTGGTTTTGATTTGCATTTCTCTGATGAGTGATGTTGAGCATCTTTTCATGTGTTTGTTAGCCATCAGTATGTCTGAGTCATTCTTGAATTAGGGATGCACCTTGACTTATCTCCCCCAGGTGGCAGCACACTTTTCTTTTTGGGTTTTTCTTGCCTTGGGGAGCATCTTAATCTTATGTCTCACAAATGCAAGATTACTGAGAAATTTCGGAATTTTCTAGAGAACTCAGGTGATAATAGATGTTACTTCCTAACAAGTCCTCTGTAAATGTTGTATAATATATCCTTGAGACCCAGGCTAGCCCTCCATCCTCTTCTCTGAAAACTGCCTTCTCCTTTGGACTCCATGCTTATAGGATGTGATCCTTGTCTTCCTGGCCAAGGCTGACAGGAGGAGATATAAACACCCAAGTCAATGTGGGCCAGACAGTTTCTCTATCCTAAAGGTTAAAGTGAAGATACAGAGATGCCATCCATTCCTAGCTGGTTGCTAGAATCAGAGATAAGAAACTCTAGATCTGTGCTGTCTAGTTTCTTCCACTAAGCAATGATCATTTGAAAGTGGCTGGTCCAAATCGAGATACTGTGTAAGTGTAAATTAACTACACATTAGAATTCAAAGACTTGATATGAGGAAAAAGTTTATCTTGTTAAAAATTTTATGTTGATCAAGTTAAGTTGTATTTTGAATATATTGATGAAAAGTATATGTAAAAATGATTTTACCTTTTAAGCTTATTTTTAATATATCTGCTAAAATTTTTTAGATTACATTTGTGATGAACACTGTATTTCTATTGGAAAGTGCTATTCTTGATCTTGTATGTGTCTGGAGAAAGAGAAAACTGATCTATAGGGAAAGAAGAATGAAGCAGATGCTCGAGAAATGCAGATACAAATAAACATGTGGTTCTAGGAGGACAGAGAAATATTGAGGGAGAGAAAAGGAAGGAGGGAGGGAATGAGAAGAAGAGGTGGGGCTGGAGGTGGACTAGAAAGGGTCAGAGATGGAGAATCAAAGGCAAAGAAAAGAACAGGGAAAATCTGCCTGGGTTCCTGCTGACAGTTCAGTTCTTGGTTTCAGCTCATGGAGAGGCTGTTAGCATTTTCATTCATTTGGTTCTAAGGTACATCTCCATGTTCTTTTAATAAAATGACCTTTTTTGGCTTAAGTCTATTTGAACTTACTTGCAATGAGAAGACATACTTCTGAAATATAGCGATCTGTCTTATTGATTGCTGAAACACAGGGATAAGGTGTGAGTATAGATGACTCATTGGAAAAGACTTTGATGCTCGGAGGGATTGGGGGCAGGAGGAGAAGGGGACGACAGAGGATGAGATGGCTGGACGGCATCACTGACTTGATGGACGTGAGTCTGAGTGAACTCGGAGTTGGTGATGGACAGGGAGGCCTGGTGTGCTGCGATTCATGGGGTTGTAAAGAGTCGGACATGACTGAGTGACTGAACTGACAGACTGATAGATACCATGGTATAGTACGAGATGGTAAACAGCTGGCATGTTTGCTCCCAATGTCTTATCCATGCCACGGTGGACATTGTTCGTCAATCACAACCCCAGGCATAACTTTAGAATCCTTTCCAGTGATAAGTATCTGGTTGTACTATGCTGTGCTTAGTTGCTTAATCGTATCCAACTCTTTGTGACCCCATGGACTCTAGCCTGCCGGGCACCTCTGTCCATGGGAATTCTTCAGGCCAGAATACTGGAGTGGATGCCATACCCTCCTCCAGGGGATCTTCCCAATCCAGGGAGCAAATGGTCTCCTGCATTGCAGGTGGATTCTTTACCATCTGAGCCACCAGGGAAGCCCAGGAATACTGGAGTGGGTAGCCTATCCCTCCTCCAGGGGATCTTCCTGACCCAGGAATTGAACCAAGTTCTCCTGCATTGCAGGCGGATTTTTTACTAGCTGAGCTACCAGCGAAGCCCAGGTATCTGGTTAGCTACCCTCAATAGACTAAAAATGACATATGAAGATAATCCTATTTGTTATTCTTGAGAAAAATCACTGAAGTAAAAGCCTGAGGAGACAGATTTTTGGGCCAGTTGGAACATAAACTGTTTTTTTTTTTTTTTAAAGTCATTTCCTTTATCAAGGCTCAGTTGCTGTGTCTATAAAATGAAAATAATGGTAGTAGGTGCCCACAGAGTTGTTGTGAGAAATGGGTATAATAATAGACATTGTAGCCCTTGGGCTCTCCTCGTAGCTCAGCTGGTAAAAAATCCACTTGCAGTGCAGGAGACGTGGGTTCGATCCCTGGGCTGGGAAGATCCCCTGGAGAAGGGCATGGCAACCCACTCCGTTATTCTTGCCTGGAGAATCCCTATGGACAGAGGAGCCTGGTGGAGGACAGGGGTCGCAAAGAGTTGGACATGGCTGAGTGACTGTGCACACAGCACGGCCCTTGGGAGTAAAAACACAAATGTGAATTGGTGTTCTGACCAAGGCCCTCAGGATTCAGAGCCAGTCAGAGTCTCTCCTCCTTTGCCCTCAGCCTCAAGACATCTTTGTAGTAGAGGGGCACAGGGCTTTGAAAACAATTCCCAGTAACCATCATAAATGAAATGGAGTTGTTTCTCAGAAGCCAGCCAAAGCCCATCAATTTCAGGTCTTCTTATTTTATTGTGTTTTATTTTTATTTTCTTCATATAGGAAGTTGACACTAAGAGGTAGTACTGACAAGAGAGATTTTGGAAAATGACTCATCTGGAATTTGCTAGAGTTGCCTGAAATTGGTAGAACTTCAGCCTTTGGGAGGAAAAAAAAAAGGTGTCTCTGTGTGTGTGTGTGAGAGAGAGACAGACAGACAGACAGAGAAACTGATTTCTCTTCCCCAGTGCTGGTCTGTCCCTGAAGCATCTAGAAAGCAGTTCTCAGGGAGCAAGAGCATAGTATGACTGAGTCTGGACCTAATGAATGTGGTGTTTTTTCTTGTGCTGTTAAAGTTGTTGAAGAGACAGAGCTGTGGATTTAGGCTAATGAGATCTACTCATAATTATGACAGAAATGTGGAACAGAATTCGTACTTTGTGACTCTGTGAAGACCTGGGCTACGAGGCAGGGAGAAGTGAATTCCAGAGCTATTATGAGGAAGGATGAGCTCTTCTCATCTCCAAAAATAACAGTGCAGAATGTCAGAACGGAAAAGGAAGTCAGTGACCATGCAGTCCTCCTGGTTTATTTTAGAAATGAGGAAACTGAGGTCCAGAAAGGTTAAGTGACTTGCCTAAGGTCATGCAGAGAGCCAGTGCCAGAGCCAGGGAGATCACTTGAGTGTCCTGATTCCTGTTCTGTTCTTGATCCATGATTCCCTCACTGTTGTGTGGTTCTGATGACAAGTCCTGTCCAACTGTTGCCCTTGGCTTTTAGGTTAGGTCTCACAGGATGAGCCCTTCTCCTCTGCTTTTGCTGATCTTCCCTGCAAAGAGGGAATTAAGGTCCCAGTTCAAGTGTCATTTCTGACTCCTCTCTTTCATCAGTCATTGTCATCAGTCCCCTCTTCGATTTCCCATCAGACTGTTTTTCTCACAGCTCTACTTGACAGTTCATCCCCGCTCCTCTCCAGAGGCTCGGCAGTCCTCCAACGCTCCTAGGATGGGTGGTGCAGAGGATCACATCCCTGGGCCACAATGATGTCTCCAGGGCTGTGCATGTGACCTCAGCTGAGTCAATGACACTCACTCCTGGAACTTAGTAAAGGGTTATTTTCTTTCCTAGGGAGTTGTAAGCTCACAGACTATAAGCCCGGTGGGCAACTTGAGATCCTGCTGTAGAACAAAGCAGCATAGTGACAATTCGTGGACTTAATTACATCAGCCAATGCTTTCACTTTTTGCTTAAGCCAATCTGAGTTGGATTTCTGAGAATTTATAAGCAAATAATTCTGCAATACTCCAAATATACCAATAGATCAGTATTTTCTCCAGTTTGTTCCTAGACTATCCATTACTTAGATAACTATTGAGTATCTATCATGAAGTATAGGTAACAAAGATCAATAAAGATGAGTAGGACATAGTCCTTGAATTCAGCTGCTCATTATTCTAGCAGGGGAGTAAAGACTCCCCTGCTAGAATACTTAAGTGTTAGATGGACAGGGAAGCCTGGCGTGCTGCAGTTCATGGGGTCACAAAGAGTCGGACACAACTGAGCAACTGAACTGAACTGAACTNGACATAGTCCTTGAATTCAGCTGCTCATTATTCTAGCAGGGGAGTAAAGACTCCCCTGCTAGAATACTTAAGTGTTAGATGGACAGGGAAGCCTGGCGTGCTGCAGTTCATGGGGTCACAAAGAGTCGGACACAACTGAGCAACTGAACTGAACTGAACTGAAGACACTTAAACACTTGTGTCTAATATACAAAGTAGTAGGTGAAAGTGGCCAGAGGGAGATGCATACAGTATGCTGTGGAGCTGTGAAGGAGAAGAGTTCACACAAATGGAGAGCAGAATAAGACATTTCTTATAGTGTATAGAATTTGAGATAAAATTTGAAGATTGGGGAGGAACAAGAAGAATCCCAGACAAAGAGACCAACATAAGCTAATATGTAGAAATGGAAACTTTCTGGACACAAAAGGGGAATAAATACAGAATCTAGATTATTCAGAGTAGGTATTTCAAAAGGTCAAGTGTCTGAAAATTCAATTTGTTGTGTCAAATATGACAAAATGTTGTCATATTAATGTTATATTAATGCCATTCCACCTAGAAAGATTATGACTGCATCTATCTGGTAAACAGATAAATCTTCAAAACATTAAAAATTTTAAATGAATTTTTACCCCTTTCTTCCACTATGCAGAAACCCCATGAAGGCAGGGAACATATTCTTGGTCTCCATTTTATCCTCAACTCCTAGAGCAGTGTCTGGCAGAGGGAATGCTCAATAAATATTGTTGAAAAGATTAATGAATATTATGGAAGGCTTTCAATGTCAGACCAAGGGCTTTTCATACCTAAAAATTTTAAGGAAAACCCAATGTTTAACGAGCACCAACTATGTATCATCCACTCTACAGATGTGCGACGTGATCAGGGCTGTGTTTTAGGAAGAGAGACTGGATAGAGTGAAGACAACGAAGAGACACTGGAGGAACATCTCTATTTACTCATATTGAAACTTACCTGAGCCAGGTCATGAAGATAGTGTTAGAGCAGAAAGCAGAGGACAACTGTAAAAGTAAAATGGCAGATTTCTTACAGTTACAGAAAGGTTGGGAAGAGGATCTGAGGGTTGGTGGGGCAAAATGTATTTTCCTAAGACGATCACAACAGTATTTTCTATCCAACCACATCAAAATAAAGCCTGATTCCCCTACTCTTGATTTGGAGTGGGCTTATCATTCAGTTGGAACCAAAAGAATATGGCAGAAGTGACACATATAACTTCTCATGGGCAACCATAAAAAGTGACCCAGCTTCTGCCATGCTGTCTTGGAATGATTTCACCCTTGACATCTTCAGTCACCGTGTAAAGAGCCTGACTGTCCATAGGCTGCCATACTCTAAGAAAGCCCAAACTTGTCGCTATGGAAAGATCATAAAGAGACCCTAAGACCACACTCAGAGAGATATACTGGAACAGAGGTGCAGCCCCTCACTTACTGTTTCAGCACTATCAAGATACACCAGAGAAGAACCACTCAGCTAAGCCCTATCTGAATTCCTGACCCACAGAAACTGACAAACAATAGGTATATTTGATTCTAGTTATTCTGAGTATACAAACGTATACTTAGGCATGATATCCATCTGTCTCTTGGGAGTATGGACCTGGCATTGGAGTGTCACTTGAAGAGATGTGAAGCTATGAAAAGTAGGAATAGGTAAGTTGTCAAAGGAGATGATGTGGCCAGGAGAGAGGACTCACATCACCTTTTATTAAATGAGGAAGAGGAGTTGGGGCAGAATAAAGAGATGTTATTAGATCGTGACATAATTATTAATTGGTTCATATGCTTGTTTTCTGACTGCCTAGCCTATTAGATCTGTAAGACCAATGATCAAATCTGGTTTTGTTGCATTAATGAGGCCATTAGTTTAGTTTGTGACAGTAGCAAACTACCCCATAATCTCAGTATTTTTCGGCAACAAACACTTCCTTTTTACCCTTGTAATACTCATGTTCTACTGCAGGTCAACAGTGNGCCTAGCCTATTAGATCTGTAAGACCAATGATCAAATCTGGTTTTGTTGCATTAATGAGGCCATTAGTTTAGTTTGTGACAGTAGCAAACTACCCCATAATCTCAGTATTTTTCGGCAACAAACACTTCCTTTTTACCCTTGTAATACTCATGTTCTACTGCAGGTCAACAGTGGCTGTGTTCCAGGCAGCCATCTGCTCCGTGTACTTTCTCATTCCAGGAGTCAGTGGAGAGAACAGTCTTTATCTGGGACATGCTGTTATTAGGATGTGCAAGAGGTCTGCAGAAACTGGTGATACTTCTGAAAGCTTCTGCCTGAATGTGGTGTGTGTCACGCCTGCTCCCATTCCTTTGGCTAGGGCTTGACACATGGCCAGCCTGAAAGCAGCCTCCAGGAAGCACAGCAAATTACATTGTGCTGAATGAATGTGCAACCCTCTTACAGAGATGTGGGTCAGGGGTGAAAGATTGCAAACCATAACCTACCACTTCCACCAAGGTAACCCTCATGCTTAGCACAATCCCTGACACTTAATAGGTGCTCGCAAATATTTGTTGAATGAATGAATGGTTAGATATGATCAGGGAGGCAAGAGAAGATAAAAGAATAGACAGTGTTCAGAAACTCAAAGAAGATTTGACCTCACAGTTTCAGAAAGAATTTGAGAGCAGAAAACAATAGACTTTGTGAATCCAGTGAGCTCATATAGGTGGACTACACATAAAAGTGTACAATCTTTTTTCATTTAAATTTCATAGACACGTGACGCAGGTGTGGATCCTGCAAGAGAATTCATTTGCCCAAATTCCAGGACACTTCCACTCTGCATCCTTGCTGCCCAGCCTTCCTTGATTGCTAGTTCATTTGAAATGAATGCTAGTTCTCTTTGAAATGGAAGCTATATGAGCTTAAGATGCAAATACTCAGTGCACCTAGAATTATGTGATAGGAAAGNCACTTCCACTCTGCATCCTTGCTGCCCAGCCTTCCTTGATTGCTAGTTCATTTGAAATGAATGCTAGTTCTCTTTGAAATGGAAGCTATATGAGCTTAAGATGCAAATACTCAGTGCACCTAGAATTATGTGATAGGAAAGAAGTCATTGTCTACATCTTTTGCTTGGAACAAAATTGGGTCATGCTCTATGAGAGCACAGAGAGGTCACTGCAAAACTAACTGTGGATAAAAAGGGGTTTCAGACTGAGGAAGAAAAGGAAGTGTGAATCGTTTCTGTAAACAACAAAATGAATGAGAATGCTGCTGTGTTTTAATTTAGAAGTATCAATGCAAGCCATGCTTGTTAGCTTTTTAAAAATTTTTAATTCAAACTAATGAAAAATTGAAAGGAAATGAGATGTTCCATAAGATTTAGCCAAACTGAATAGGTCTTGTGGAATCTGATTGCAAAATTAGTTATGGATGGCTTTTGGCAAAAGCAACTACTGAGATTAAAACCCTGCCTGCCTATTCCTAAAAGTTGGTGGTGTGCACTATGAGGCCCTTGATGGGCTGTTGCAAGGTTCCCTGTTGTCCCCCTGTTTATAATTAACATAGAAGATAAAAAATTTAAGTAAAACTGTAGCATATGAGTGGAGAAGGTAATGGCAACCCACTCCAGTACTCTTGCCTGGAAAATCCCATGGACGGAGGAGCCTGGTAGGCTGCAGTCCATGGGATTGCTAGGAGTTGGACACTACTGAGCGACTTCACTTTCACTTTTCACTTTCATGCACTGGAGAAGGAAATGGCAGACGAGAGAGTCTGGCGGGCTGCCGTCTATGGGGTTGCACAGAGTCGGACACAACTGAAGCGACTTAGCAGCAGCAGCAGCAGTATATATGTATGCATGGGTGTTGGTGTGTGTATGTATACATGGAAATGGCATAGAGATACAACAATATATGATTTAGAAGCCATGATAAAAGCAAAAGCAACTACTGAATGCTTATAATACCTTTTTTTGCATCATATCACCCGTGAATTTGTCTATTGTTGATATCTGAAACAGTTTTAGGTAATGAATTCTGATCCCTTAAGTGTCTGGCCTTAACATTATCTTGAAGCCTCAGTGTGAGTAGAAGGGAGAAATTGGAACTTACTTTTCTTTTCCTTCTAGTCAATGGGTAGTTTGATAGAGTTTTGTGTTAATGCAGCAAGAGACTGTGGATTAAATCTAGTTAGTTTTGTTCTGTCATTTAGATTCCAAACATCATTCTGGCTTGCCAACCATCTTGAAAATTGAGTAGAAGGTTGAACACAGATTATTCCTCATTGCTAGCAAGGCTTCAAGTGTTACTGTTCCATGTTCCTCCCATACTGAACATCTGAGCGTCTAAGCTCTTTCCAAGCTCAGGGCCTTTGCAGGCTGTTCCCTTTGCTCTCTTGTCCTGTATAACTTTTCAAGTCTCGGTTTTAGTATCTTTTCTATGGAGAAGATAAGGGCTTTTCAGATGGTTCAGTGGTAAAGAATCTGCCTGCAATGCAGGAGATGCAGGAGACATGGGTTCGAACCCTGGGTTGGAAAGATCCCCTGGAGTAAGAAATGGCAACCCACTCCAGTATTCTTGCCTGGAAAACTCTATGGACAGAGGAGCCTGGCAGTCTATAGTCCATAGTGTTGCAAAGAGTCAGACATGACTGAGCTACTGAGCATGCACAGGGATGATGTCCCTAACTCTCTGTATTCCTCCCCACTCTATCTGCACAGTGTTCTTCCTCCATTGAGCTTTCTCATAACACTCTGCTTTTTCATCAATTTCCTATTTGCTTGTTTAGTTATTTACTGTTGTCTCCAACCACACTGTGAGGGCAGGGACATTATCTGTTTGGTTCGCTACTGCTTTCCCAGTATCCAGCAGAGTTCAAGGCATGTGATGCTTATAGCTTCTGCATGAGTAAAAGTCCCACTAGCAGTACGTTAGTAATATCCAGGAATGTTTCACTTTAGAGAGGGAAAGACCTTGGAGGTCATGCGAATCTAATACCAGATCCGTGTTAACTGGTAGCACTTTTGTTCTTTACAGTCTATTCTATGAGTGTGCACAACTTATTTATTCTTCTGGTAATTGACATTTTGTTTCTTGCTGGAATAAACAATGTGGTTATCAACATTCTTATGTATGTTTCTTTGTGCACGTCTGCAACGATTTCCCTAGAGCATATGCCCAGCAGTTGAACTACTAAGTAATAGGATATGCATATCTTAATCTTTACAAGATAACACCATTTATTTTCCAGAATGGCTGTTCCAATCAGCACTCCCAGTAGCTGTGTCTGAGTGTTCCTGTTACTCCACTTCCTTGGCAACATTTGATTTGAACAGATTTCTTAACATTTACTAATCTTGTAGGTGCAAAATGGTGGTTTCAATTTTCATAAATCCCATCTGTTTAAACCAGAGGTTGCAAACCAGCTGTGCATGCGCTGAATGAGACCTGAAGTCTGGATGCTATCCATGGATGTGTTGTGTTTGATTGAAGGGTGTTTTTGAACCAAAAAAAAAAAAAAAAAAAAGAATTAGTTGCTAATATTTGAAAATTGGAAGATTTCACTTAAGAATCTGGTTTTCTGTTTTTTGGTTTTTTTTTCTCCCTTGGGGGAAAGATGGGATGACATCAGTACACAGAGCCCTTATTCACACCTGACAATGACTGGCAGTAGTTGAGAAGCAGCTGCCTCTGCTTGTCAGGCAGGGGATGTGCTTTGAAAACCGGCCAGAGTTTTATAGCCAACCTATATCTTTTGGTTATCCTGGCTTCCTGGCCCCTGTAGGTTTTAAAATTGTCTGGCCTGTTTTGAGTCTTCATCAAGAAAAGCCTCAGAAGTAGGATAGTGGTAGGGGGTACACCCCTTCACCCAAGTTAGACCTGGAAGAGCCCTGCATAACAGAACCCTGGATACATGGTTACTGATAAAAACTAGAACAATCACTGAGCTGAGGGCCACTTCTCCCCTAAACCCTCTCCATTCATCTTCCTGTGCTCTGTGCTCCCCCTTCTCCTCCCCCTTTCTCCCACGTTATCTTTCTTGGCTCTGTATTTCCTGAGCCTTTTGTGGTCTGCACTCCTTTAGAGCCACCTATTTCTTTTCACCATACGTTATGGTTATTTGAGTACTTGCCCTCTTTTCCTCTCTTTGGCTGAAAGTTCCTTAAGGTTTGGGACCATGTATTTATGGGTCTGTCATTTTAAGTTTTGTTGTTTTTGTTTTGTTTTCCATAGTACTTTATAGTGGTGGCTTGCACACGGAAGTTTCGTTCATTTCAACAGGCATTTGCTAAGTGCTCATATGCCAGACCTTGTGCTGGGCACTAGGACCTTGAAATGCCATCATTGCCTTCAAGGGTGTGATAGCTCTCTGGGAGAAAGGACCGTGTTTGTTCATGCATTCATTCTCTCAAACAGTAGACTTATATGTAATGCTTACAATGGGCCAGGCACTGTGCTAGGTGATGGGGAGCAAAAACAGACAAGATCTTTGCATCATGAAGCTTACACACTAGTGAGGGAAAAGATATTCAGTTGCCTGTAAGTCAAGAAGCTGACCTGGTCTGAGAGTTGCAAGGGGGAAGACAAAGTGAGACTTGAACTAAGAACATCATGATAAGTATATGTGAAAGTCTTATGGTGGGAAAGAAGAGGCCCAGCTCACAGACCAGGAAGCAGAGTCCTTGTGGATGGGGCCTAGAGTTTTAGACACAGGGTAGTGAAAGATGAAACTGGAAATGGAGATAAGGGCTATACCCCAAGAGAAAATGAGTGCAGTCTAGTGTTTAGATGCTAAAATGGAGGTGCGTAGAATGGAGACATTCAGTTTTTAATTGAATTAATGCACAGGTAAGTGAATATATGGATGACTATTCTACAAACTTACCATCTAGTACAGAGGATAGATAGGATGTCTAATAAACAGTTTATTGTTATTCTTTAATCAGGAAGGGACAGAATGGATGCTGAACATTTCAGGGACCTATAAATTCTGCACTAGCTACAATAAGAAGAATGCTATGATCCTGGAAATTTATTAAAGATGGATGGCTCTTTGCCCTCACCCCTGACTAAAAAAAGGAATCACCTTCCCCAGACTTCTATCGCCCCTGAAAAGAGGAGAACAGTTGCCTGTAGAGGATTAGCAGAAATAGGCCCATAATGAGCCCACCCTAAGTTATTGACAGCACTTGGCCCTTGACTGTAAGGAACAAGTCTTGTTTCTTAGCTCTTGCCTTGCCTCGAGGCTTCGAGATGAACAATCCTAATAAGTAGGCTTTTCCCCTCCCTCTGCAGTGTGCAGGCTGACTGAATGCTTCCTGCCCCTGAGTTGATACCCTAGGGCATGCAGACCTTTTTCAGGAGTACAACTGAAGTCTAAAGCATCCTTGGGGAAACCTCTTCCTAGATCAAATGCCACTCTTAAGAGTGGAGGAAATTTTTTCTCAGAGAATTTATTAAAGTTGATTCCTGAAAGTTATAGCTAATAAGTATAAGCCCCTGCTGCCATGTGGCTGGGTTGTTTCTTTGTTCTGTTGTTAGTTTATCAGATGTTAACAAAAGGAAGGTCCTATCACCCTGATGCTTGGTGCCATGTCTGTCTCTCTGTTCACTGTGTCCTTTTGCCTGGAATGCCCTCCCTCCTTTCAACAGTCCTGTCTTCCAAGAAACTTTCCCCAGTAATGCCAGACCACAATGCTATATCTCTTTCCTGACCTGCCTATAACTCTTTTAATAATTATTCTGTATATTTTGGTATTTGATCCCTGGTGGCTCAGACAGTAAAGAATCTGCCTCAATGAGGGAGACCTGGGTTCAATCCCTGGGTTGGGAAGATCCCCTGAAGGAGGGCATGGCAACCCACTCNCCAAGAAACTTTCCCCAGTAATGCCAGACCACAATGCTATATCTCTTTCCTGACCTGCCTATAACTCTTTTAATAATTATTCTGTATATTTTGGTATTTGATCCCTGGTGGCTCAGACAGTAAAGAATCTGCCTCAATGAGGGAGACCTGGGTTCAATCCCTGGGTTGGGAAGATCCCCTGAAGGAGGGCATGGCAACCCACTCCACTATTCTTGCCTGGAGAATCCCCATGGACAGAGGAGGCTGGTGGGCTACAATCCATGGGGTTACAAAGAGAAGGACATGACTGGGCAACCAAGCACAGCACAACATTTATTTATGCATGTTTTAATGGCTATATGTCTCGGTTCTTCAATAAGATTACAGCTTGAAAATAGGCCAGCAAGTACTTGCTGAAAGTATTGAATAACAGTAAAGCTTAAGGACAAAGACTAAATTATATCCTTCTTTGCTAACCTGTACTATATTGAGTTCATTTATGGGATCATAAAAAATATTTAAAAAATATTTTTGAAGCAGATTAAATGAATAGAAGTTAAACTGAAAAGTCCTAAAGAACATGTCCCAGTAAAGGACAGAAATGGTGTGGACCTAACAGAAGCAGAAGATATTAAGAGGAGGTGGCAAGATACACAGAAGAACTACACCAAAAAAAGAGCTTAATGACCCAGATAACCACGATGGTATGATCACTCATCTAGAGCCAAACATCCTGGAGTGTGAAGTCAAGTAGACCTTAGGAAGCATCACTACGAACAAAGCTAGTGGAGATGACAGACTTCCAGCCAAACTATTTCAAATCCTAAAAGATGATACTGTTGAAAGTATGCTGTACTCAGTATGCCAATAAATTTGGAAAATTCAGCAGTGGCCACAGGACTGGTAAAGGTCAGTTTTCATTCCAATCCCAAACAAAGGTTATGCCAAAGAATGTTCAAATTACTGCATGATTACACTCATTTCCCGTGCTAACAAAGTAACGCTCAAAATCCTCCAAGCTAGGCTTCAACACTGTGTGAACCAAGAATTTACAGATGCACAAGCTGGATTTAGAAAGGGCAGAGGAGGCAGAGATCAAATTGCCAACATCGTTCAGTTATAGAAAAAGTAAGAGAGTTCCAGAAAAACATCTACTTCTGCTTCATTGACTAAGCCAAAGCCTTTGACTGTGTGGATCACAACAAACTGTGGAAAATTCTTCAAGAGACGGGCATACCAGATCACCTGACCTGCCTCCTGAGAAACCTGTGTGCAGGTCAAGAAGCAACAGTTAGAACCGGACATGGAACAACAGACTGGTTCCAAATTGGGAAAAGAGTAAGTCAAGGCTGCATATTGTCACCCTGCTTATTTAATTTATATGCAGAGTTCATTATGCAAAATGCCGGGCTGGATGAAGCACAAGCTGGAATCAAGATTGCCAGGACAAATATCAATAATTTCAGATATGCAGATGACACCACCCTTATGGCAGAAAGTGAAGAGGAACTAAAGAGCCTCTTAATGAAAGTGAAAGGGGAGAGTGAAAAGGCTGCTTTAAAACTCAACGTTCAAAAAATGATCATGGCATATGAAACAATGACAGAGTTTATTTCCTTGGGCTCCAGAATCACTGCAGATGCTGACTGCAGGACTGTAGCCATGAAGTTAAAAGATGCTTGCTGCTTGGAAGAAACGCTATGATAAACCTAGACAGAGTATTAAAAAGCAGAGACATTACTTTGCCAGCAAAGTCTGTCTAGTCAAGGCTATTTTTTTTCCAGTGGTCATGCATGGATGTGAGATTTGGACTGTGAAGAAAGCTGAGTGCTGAAGAATTGATACTTTTGAACTGTGGTGTTGGAGAAGACTCTTGCGAGTCCTTTGGACTCCCAGGGGATTCAGACAGTGCCAAAACCAATAGAGTACTGTAAAGTAAAATAAAGTAAAATGGAAGCTCTAATAAATAAATAAATTTTAAAAATAAATAAATAAAGGAGATCAGTCCTGGGTGTTCATTGGAAAGACTGATGCTAAAGCTGAAACTCCAATATTTTGGCCCCCTTATGTGAAGAGTTGACTCATTGGAAAAGATCCTGATGCTGAAAGGGATTCATGGCAGGAGGAGAAGGGGACGCCAGAGGATGAGATGGCTGGATGGCATCACCGACTCAATGGACATGAGTTTGGATAAACTTCAGGAGTTGGTGATATATAGGAAGGCCTGGCATTCTGTGATTCATCGGGTCGCAAATAGTCGTACACGATTGAGTGAATGAACTGACTGAACCGAATTGAGTATTATAGAAAATCTGGGATGAACTTTTGGCCAACCCATTATAACTATGGGTAATATTTTGTTATTGAATTGTCACATGATACTCTGGAAAACAGTTCATTGTGATAAGCAATGTTAATTTCTGTGGACAAATCAATCCTGCAGGACATTGCTCATTTCATATTGTGAGCCAATGAAAACAATAGCAGGATTAACAGACTGACTAAAGTGGTAGAAACATGACTCAGACACTACATGGAAATAATGCCTTAAAAAGAATTCTTTCAATGAGCAAGAAAGATATTGCAAAGTAATCATGTTAGTGGATATGGAGAGTCAAAGAGGACCCTCACTTGTGGGCCTCAGTTCTTTGTAAGGACACAGAAAAGAATCAGATATCTTATCCATGCCAAAAATTTATTGAAGAAAGAATACTTCAAGGGAGAGGTGGGCCAAGTCAAGAGAGGTACTGGCCCCAGGATGATGAGGTACAGGTTTTTCAAGACAGGACTTTTTCATATTCATCTAGGTTTGTGAGAACTGAGAGTTTTGACTGGCAGTTGCAATTTACATAACAGCAACTCTATTGGACAGGTCTTTCCTGCCCAATTCAGTCTGTTATAATCAGATGTATGTATATATGTATAGAATATTTTATGAACCCTAAATGGGCTCTTGGCTGCCTAAGGTCACTTGAGGACACAGTTGTGCATTAAAAGTGTATGTGTTAAAGTTGGAAAAGTCCCTATGGTTAGTTTGTATCCACTGTGCACCTAAGGTGAATCTGCTGGAATTGTTAAAGTCTCTGTGGTTATTTTGTAGCATATCTGAAAGTTCTTTTGGTTCACACTGAGGCATGTCTGGGGTGTGGTTTAGATATCAAGTTGAATTTTTTTGGCTAGGTTATCCATCATTCAGTTCAGTTCAGTCACTCAGTCGTGTCCAACTCTTTGCGACCCCATGAAATGCAGCATGCCAGGCCTCCCTGTCCATCACCAACTCCCGGAGATTACCCAAACTCATGTCCATTGAGTTGCTGCCATCCAGCCATCTCATCCTCTGTCGTCCCCTTCTCCTCCTGCCCCCAGTCCCTCCCAGCATCAGGGTCTTTTCCAGTGAGTCAACTCTTCTCATGAGATGGCCAAAGTATTGGAGTTTCAGCCTCAGCATCAGTCCTTCCAATGAAAACCCAGGATTGATCTCATTTAGGATGAACTGGTTGGATCTCTTTGCAGTCCAAGGGACTCTCAAGGGTCTTCTCCAACACCACAGTTCAAAAGCATCAATTCTTCAGTGCTCAGCTTTCTTCACAGTCCAAATCTCACATCCACACATGACCACTGGAAAAACCATAGCCTTGACTAGACGGACCTTTGTTGGCAAAGTAATGTCTCTGCTTTTTAATATGCTATCTAGGTTGGTCATAATTTTCCTTCCCAGGAGTAAGTGTCTTTTAATTTTATGGCTGCAGTCACCATCCACAGTGATTTTGGAGCCCCCCCAAATAAAGTCTGACACTGTTTCCACTGTTTCCCCATCTGTTTCTTGTGAAGTGATAGGACCAGATGTCATGATCTTAGTTTCCTGAATGTTGAGCTTTAAGCCAACTTAAAAAAAAATTATTATCATTATTATTTACTTTACAATATTGAATTGGTTTGCCCACACATCACTCTCCTCTCTCACTTTCATCACGAAGCTCTAGTTCTTCTTCATTTTCTGCCTTAAGGCTGGAGTCATGTGTATATCTGAGATTATTGATATTTCTCCCAGCAATCTTGATTCCAGCTTGTGCTTCTTCCAGCCCAGTGTTTTCCTTAATGTACTCTGCATATAAGGTAAATAAGCAGGGTGACAATATACAGCTTTAACATACTCCTTTCCCTATTTGGAACCAGTATGCTGTTCCATATCCAGTTCTAACTGTTGTTTCTTGACCCTTCATTGCTCATGCCTAAATTCTTACCTAAAAATCCACCAAAGTATCAGGCCATATATATTTCATCAAGGGTGAAATAGACAGAAAAGTTAGGAAACAAACTCTCATAAATATCTGAGTTGGTGTATAATGTTGCCAAGCCAATCCCAGAATCTAGAAATACTAACTGTGGACTAATAATTACTGGCTCTGATTCAACTGAAGTATAGTGTTTTTCTTTCAGTCATTTCCGACTCTTCGTGACCCCATGGACTGTCACCTGCCAAGCTTCTCTGTACATGGAATTTTCTAGACAAGACTACTGGATCGGGTTGCCATTCCCTTCTCTGGGGGTCTTCCTGACCCAGGGATTGAACAGTGGTCTCCTGAATTGCAGACAAATGCTTTAGTTCTAAGACACCAGGGAAGCCTCAATTCAACTAGCAGCGCCTAGATAATAAAGTCTCTCAATATCTAGGAGTCTAGTCACATGGGAAGGACAGAAAAAAGGGAGGTAGAGGGGACTCTTGATTGAATACCTCTATAAGTTTATGTCATATTTTCATTTCCTTGGGAGTCTTTTAAAATTATGCACTAAAAGCACGTATAAATGGAAATTGGCATGCTGCCGTCTATGGGGTTGCAAAGAGTCACCAACATGACTGAGCAACTGAACAACAAAAACAAAAGTGAAACTAAAAGACTGTGTATATATGTAGAGGATTTTGTAAAATGGGTCAGTATTACTCAAGCACATGTATTGGTGCCTTAGCCAGTTGTTAAACAAGACTACTGTCTAGTTTTGTGTATAGGGTTTTAGTGGAACACTCATTTTTCACATATTGTTTGTGAATGCTTTCATGCTACCCAGACAAAGCTGGGGGTGATCATGTGAACTTTTTATTATATTGTACCTTGTACCTTACAAAAAATTTGCTGTCCCATGCATCCAACAGACTGTGTTATATTTAAGAACTGCATAATGCTGGAGGAAAGAATCCTTCAGTTCTAATTTTGCTATGTGATAATATTCCTTTAAAAAAACAAAACAAAACAAAAAAAAAAACCCTCTTGACCTGTATGTTACTTATTTCCCATGGCTGAAGAGTAAGTTATCTGGCTGAAAGATGATGCTCATTGCTGTATCTTGCTGCTTTGGATGGAGCTAACCCACTAAGAGGCTATAAATCATAAGACTTCAGTCTTTGTCTTAAAAAAAAATTTAAACTTCTCTAATCTCCAGACTTGTGAATGGATAATTCTAGATATGTTTACTACTCTGCAGACTCTCATTTTCCTGTGGGACTCTCTCACAAACTTTACTGGGGGCATGGGAAGTATCTGCAAACCTACTTTTTCTTATTCCTAAGAAAAGTTCTCAATCAACTTTATTAGAAATAAAGTGATATGTTAATCTCTATCTACTGGAATTATCTATTATTTATTGTTTTCAAAATTGCTATTAGGAAGACAGGTGCAATTAATTTGGCATCTGTGATTCTAAGTTTCACTGTGTCAAATGCCACATGTTATTGCCACTCAAATTGATTACATTTTCCTGGGATGACCAACAAGTTAAAATATAGTTAAAAATGCCATCTCAGAAATATGGAACACTAAAATACATACTATGGAATGTATGGCAAAACCAACAATATTGTAAAGTAAAAAAAAAATGATAATAATAATAAATGATAAATGGTTAAAAGAAACAAAGGAAAAGAATTTAGAAAATACTTAGAAAGAGATGAGCATTGAATGTGACTAGGAATGTCCTTCACAGGTAGGGTGTATTCTGTGTGTTTTATGGATGGAGTAGAAAGAAATATGTTAGGATTCCAGATAAAGCAAATTAAGAGGAAAATATGCAGCTATGAAAGAATTTGAGAAGTATGTTAATTAGTTTGGTATAACTAAAATATAAAATGAAACTAAAGAAAAGGATTAGGAAAGACTGACATGGAAAACATGAGCAAGATCATCAGCCTGAAAAAAATAACAAATAATCATGGTTTTGCTTTGTAGATATATTGAATTCCTTTCTTCTGCAGAAACTATTCCTCTTACCCTTTAACCTTTGTAATTAAGTGTAATTCAAATTGACCACCATTACCAGCTCAGGGATATTTGTAACTTTGACATTTTGACCCCATACTCTTGGGTGCAGCGCTTGATTCAGATTAGAGCCAACGAGGGGGAAAAATGAATATTTTTTTCTGAGAGATCAGTGAAAATAAACTCATATTATTTATGGGAAATGATCTGGGAAGTTTATAACTATTAGAATTAATTATAGCTCTTTTGAAACCACCAAGGAAAAGCTTATCTGAAAAATGAACTAGCACAGTGGAGGCCAAACTGTTAAATTAAAAAGAAATCTTCTGATAGAATGTAATCCCTGGGTCAAGCTGTATTTGAAATCAAGTCTACTTCCAAAGATTTGTGCAAGAATAAATTCTCTTTTTTATTTAAGATAGTTTGCATCAGATTATGTACAACAGACTTATTGGGGTATTTAGCATAGCTCTTCAAGCAATATGGGAAGGTGAAACAAATAAAAGGATTGTAAATATAAATATGCTTTGATTGAGTTGTTAATTAAGTCATAGAAAGATCAGTATGAGAATAGTATCTCTAAAATGCTGTAATTACACATTTTACTCTCCTGGCCAAAGTTTTTTTTTTTTTTTTTTTT
>SJYX01011094.1:12524-101483 GCA_006410675.1 Oreotragus oreotragus | reverse complement strand
AATTTAGAAAATACTTAGAAAGAGATGAGCATTGAATGTGACTAGGAATGTCCTTCACAGGTAGGGTGTATTCTGTGTGTTTTATGGATGGAGTAGAAAGAAATATGTTAGGATTCCAGATAAAGCAAATTAAGAGGAAAATATGCAGCTATGAAAGAATTTGAGAAGTATGTTAATTAGTTTGGTATAACTAAAATATAAAATGAAACTAAAGAAAAGGATTAGGAAAGACTGACATGGAAAACATGAGCAAGATCATCAGCCTGAAAAAAATAACAAATAATCATGGTTTTGCTTTGTAGATATATTGAATTCCTTTCCTCTGCAGAAACTATTCCTCTTACCCTTTAACCTTTGTAATTAAGTGTAATTCAAATTGACCACCATTACGAGCTCAGGGATATTTGTAACTTTGATATTTTGACCCCATACTCTTGGGTGCAGCGCTTGATTCAGATTAGAGCCAATGAGGGGGAAAAATGAATATTTTTTTCTGAGAGATCAGTGAAAATAAACTCATATTATTTATGGGAAATGATCTGGGAAGTTTATAACTATTAGAATTAATTATAGCTCTTTTGAAACCACCAAGGAAAAGCTTATCTGAAAAATGAACTAGCACAGTGGAGGCCAAACTGTTAAATTAAAAAGAAATCTTCTGATAGAATGTAATCCCTGGGTCAAGCTGTATTTGAAATCAAGTCTACTTCCAAAGATTTGTGCAAGAATAAATTCTCTTTTTTATTTAAGATAGTTTGCATCAGATTATGTACAACAGACTTATTGGGGTATTTAGCATAGCTCTTCAAGCAATATGGGAAGGTGAAACAAATAAAAGGATTGTAAATATAAATATGCTTTGATTGAGTTGTTAATTAAGTCATAGAAAGATCAGTATGAGAATAGTATCTCTAAAATGCTGTAATTACACATTTTACTCTCCTGGCCAAATTTTTTTTTTTTTTTTTTTACTTTATTTTACTTTACAATACTGTATTGGTTTTGCCATATATTGACATGAATCCACCACAGATGTATACGAGCTCCCAATCCTGAACCCCCCTCTCACCTCCCACCCCATATCATCTCTCTGGATCATCTCTGTGCACCAGCCCCAAGCATCCTGTATCCTGTATCAAACATAGACTGGCACTTCGTTTCTTACATAATAGTATACATGTTTCAATGCCATTCTCCCAAATCATCCCACCCTCACCCTCTCCCTCAGAGTACAAAGTCCGTTCTATACATCTGTGTCTCTTTTGCTGTATCGCATACAGGGTTATCATTACCATCTTTCTAAATTCCATATATATGTGTCAGTATACTGTATTGGTGTTTTTCTTTCTGGCTTACTTCACTCTGTATAATCAGCTCCAGTTTCATCCATCTCATTAGAACTGATTCAAATGTATTCTTTTTACTTTCTTATCCATTCATTTGCTGATGGACATCTAGGTTGCTTCCATGTCCTGGCTATTGTAAACAGTGCTGCAATGAACATTGGGGTACATTTAATGACTGTGGTAGGCAGAATAGTGGCTCTCCAATATTGCCCATATTTTAATTCCTTGACTATTTTAATATATTATTTCAAATGGCAAATGGAAATTAGCAGGTGTGATTACTTTATGGAAATAAAGATGATTAGTTATCTTATATTATCCAGGTGAATACAGTCTGTCATATGAGTCCCTCAACTTGAAATTTTTCCAGTTATAGTGAGAGAAAAGTGATTGTGGAAGAATACTCAGAGAGATGTGGCATTGCATATTTTGAAGACAGACAATACATGCTAAGCCAAGGAGTATGAGTCACCTCTTGAAGCTGAAAAGGCTGATACATGTATTCTTTGCTAAAGCATCCAAAAAGGAACACAACACTGTCAATATCTTGATTGTAGCCAGGTGAGACTCCACCTTCAGCTTCCAAGTTCCAGAAGATTAGACAATACATTTGTGCTATTTGAAGTCACTGTTAGTGTAATTTTTTTATAGTTTCCATATGAAACCAATACAATGATCCTCTAAAATTTTATTTAGCTACCAATACTCATGACACAGCCCTTCTTGCCCCATGAGATTATTTTAGTCATCTAAACAAATTATTCTGTTACAGGAATCTGTCCCTTTTCTTGTATCCACATCACACTTGCTTTCCATTTGCCTTCACCTCCAGCTTCAAAACCTGGTCCAAGAATTATTTTCTCAGAAACATTTCCAGATTCCCTGCTATATATATAGATTTCTCTTACCCATGCACTCTCATTTCCTCTGAGCTTATTATTACAGACACCACATTGTGCAGTAATCATGATACTTCAATATGTGAATATCTCACAAGATAAAAATGTTTTAAAAATTAATATTAATAAAATGTCTTCACTGGAGCATATGTTCACTTTTTTGTTGATTGAATAGATGAATGATATAAGGATAAATTACAGCTGTTTGTTATGGGCACCCAAAAATGACCCCAAGTTTCAATGATTCACTTGGAAGACATGTAGGTACCATGGCTATGTGTGTCATAGGAAATGTATATAAAGCATGAGCAGCAAAGAAAAAAAAATGTTATATGTTTCCAAGAAAATCAGGTACAATCTTCCAAGAGTCTTTACCCAATGGAATCACAACAAGATGCACTTAAATCTCTTGGCAGTGAATTAGGACAACATTTATAAAACATTGTTAAACAGGGAAATTCATCTGAGACTAAATACCCATGGTTTTTTATTGGAAGCTGATCATGATCATGACTTGACTGACTTATAACAATATTCTGTATACACAAAAGAAGAGCAGATTTTCACTCTAAACAGCATTGTTCATTCAATCAATATAGGCACAATGAGGCACCTTAGAAGTTAAAGGTGGAAATCCTCCTGAAATCCAAGTTTGCAAATGCAAGCCAGGGATAATACTTCAGGCCTGCTGTATTGAATCTTTCCTGTATAGGGCTATAGTATCATCTAGAGGCAGAAATGCTGTCTGAATGTATCACTTTGGATATAAATAGTATTATTTTAGCTGAGAAAGTACTCTGTGACTACAGATACTGAGTATCTAATACACTGATACAGATATGGAAGTTCATCTATAAATATGAGTAGGTAACCAGGAATCACAAAACATTTGATGAAAAATAGAAAAATGAATACAACAATAAAATAATTAACTACTGTAGCAGTACAGTAAACAGAAAAGAGCATATAAATATGTCTGAACTTAAATGAGTTCTGGTTTATTATAAAACAAAGAAATATAGGTCAATATATATAAATTCCATGGTAATGAAAATAATAATCCTATAAAAATGCACAAAAACTAGAAAGAAAGAAACATAAGCATACTGGTAAAGAAAATCACCAAATCATGAAGGAATAAGCGAAAAGTAGAAAAGAACAGAAAAGAACTACAAAAACAAGCAGAAAAAAGTAACAAAATGGCAAAAAGTATAAACCTGTCAATCATTATTTTAAATGCCAGTGGACTAAATGTTCCAAAAAAACATATAAAGTGGTAGACTAGTTTAAAAAGGAAATGTATTGGCTGCTTACAAGAGACTCACTTCTGGGCTAAGGAAACATATAAACAATACAAATGAGGACTAGATATAGATATTTTAAGAAAATAGAAATTACAATGAAAAGGAAATAGCAATACTTATATCAGATTAAGTAGACTTTTTAAAAAATTTCATGCTCAGAGGAATGGTACGGGGAGGGAGGAGGGAGGAGGGTTCAGGATGGGGAACACGTGTATATTTGTGGTGGATTCATGTTGATGTATGGCAAAACCAATACAATATTGTAAAGTAATTAACCTCCAATTAAAATAAATAAATTTATATTAATAAAAAAGACAAAAAGAGGCACTATATAATGATAAAGAGATAAAAGCATGAAGAACATATTACATTCCTCAACATTTATGCACATTATATTTAAGCTCCCAAATAAATTAAGGAAATATTAATGGACATAACAGAAGAAACTGTCAATAGTGCAATAATAATAGGAGACTTTGGCAGCACATGTATATCAATGGATAGATTATCGAGACAGAAATTAAATAAGAAAACAGTGATTATAAATGAGACATTAAACCACTTGGACTTGTCACAGGACATTTCACCCAGAATCAAAACATATTATTTGCATGTATGCATGGAATATTATCCTGCTAGACCGCAAAATGTGTCTCAAAAAATTTAAAAGGATATAAATTATATCAATGTTTTTTCTAACCACATTCAGTTCAGTTCAGTTCAGTCACTCAGTCGTGTCAGACTCTTTGCAACCCCATGAATTGCAGCATGCCAGGCCTCCCTGTCCATCACCAACTCCCGGAGTTCACTCAAACTCACATCCACCGAATCAGTGATGCCATCCAACCATCTCATCCTCTTTGTCCCCTTCTCCTCCTGCCCCCAACCCCTCCCAGCATCAGAGTCTTTTCCAATGAGTCACCTCTTCGCATGAGGTGTCCAAAGTACTGGAGTTTCAGCTTTAGCATCATTCCTTCCAAAGAACACCCAGGGTTGATCTCCTTTAGAAAGGACTTGGATCTTCTTGCAGTCCAGTTAGGATGAAACTGATAATCATTTACAGAAATAAAACTGGGAAAAGAAAAAAATAGGATTAAATAGTATGTTACTTAAAAAATGGGTAAATAAAATGAAAGAGAGAATACCTTGAGACAAATAAAAATGGAAGCATAGCTCTCATTCCAAAATCTATAGAATGGCAGAAACCAACACAACATTGTAAAAATTTTTAAAATAATTAAAGCTATTCATAGCCAGAAAAGCAGTTTTGAGGTTTACAGTGATACAGACTTCTTCAAGAAATAATTAAAATTTCAAACAAACAACCTAACCTATCACCTAAGGTAAATACACACACACAAAGTACAGAGCCCAAAGTCGGCTGGAAGGAAAAACTAAAGATCATAGAGGAAATAAAATTTAGACCAAAAAAAGAATAAATAAAATAAAAATTGTGTTTTTTTCCAATATTTTTAAAATTGAGGTAAAAGTCACATAATTTGAAACAAAGTATTTTAACCATACTTAACAGTGGCACTAAGTATAATGAGTTCACATAGTTATGCATGCATCTCACCATTATCTATTTCCTGAATTTTTCACCTTCCTAGACTGAAATTCTGTCCCAGTTAAGCATTAGCTCACCATTTCCCTTCCCCTCTTCATATCCCCAGCCCCTGACATCTACCAATATATTTTCTGACCTAGGCATTGACTAGGGTACATTCTAGGGTACATCATATACAGGGAATCAAACAGCATCTTTATGCACCTAATAACTGTTGGAATGCATTCTTATGATTAACTTAATGCGTCTAAAGCAGACTGTGCCTTCTTTTTCCCCTCTGTGTTATAAAATAGGTCTTCATTAGTTACGTATGAAAAGATAACAAACTGACAAACTTTTAGCCAGAAACACAAAGAAAAGAAAGACACCAATAAATAAAATAAGAAATAAGAGATGAAAGAGGAGAAATGATAAATATTACCAAAAAAATAATAATAAGATAATACTACCAACTGTTATGAGCCAACAAATGGACAACACAAAAGAAATGGACAAATGTCTAGAAATGTGCAACCTACCAAAGCTGAATGAAGATGAAACAATTTGAACAGACCAATAACTAGTAGTAAAAAAAGAAAAGAAGTAAGCTTCCAGTAAACACAAATCCAAGAAAAGATGGCTTAATGTGATAATTCTCCCAAACATAAAAAGAAGAATACCTATAATTCTCAAACTATTCAAAAAATTGAACAAGTGTGAACACTCTCAAATTTACTCTACAAGGCCATCCTGTTACCAAAACCAGAAAAAAAAAAAAAAAAAATACCATAAAGAAGGAATCACCAGCCCATAACTTTGATAAATATAGCTGCAAATATCCTTATTACTGTTCATTGTTCAGTCACTAAGTCATGTCCTACTCTTTGCAGCTGCATGTGCTGTAGCACACCGGACTTCCCTGTCATTCAATGTTTTGTTGAATTTGCTCAAGCTCATGTCCATTGAGCCATTGATGCCATTCAACCATCTCATCCTCTTTCGACCCCTTCTCTTCCTGCACTTAATCTTCCCCAACATTAGGGTCTTTTCCAATGAGTCAGCTGTTCACATCAGGTGGGCAAAGATTTGGAGCTTCAGCATCAGTGCTTACAATGAATTTTCAGGGGTGATTTCCTTTAAAATTGACTGGTTTGATCCCCTTTCAGTCTATGAACTCTGAAGAGTCTTCTCCAGCATGACAACCCAAATGTATCAGTTCTTTGGTACTCAGCTTTCTTTATGGTCTAAAATGAAATCCTACCCGATGACTGACTACAAAAAAACATAACTTTGAATATACAGACGTTTAAGAGCAAAGTGATGGCTCTGTATTTTAATATGCAGATGATAACACTATAATGGCATAAAACAAAGAGGAACTAAAGAGCCACTGATGAAGGTAAAAAAGCTGCCTTAAAACTCAACATTCAAAAAAACAAAGATCATGGAAATTGGACCCATTCAGTTCAGTTCAGTTCAGTCAATCAGTCATGTCCAACTCTTTGTGACCACATGAACTGCAGCACACCCGGCCAACCTGTCCATTGCCAACTACCAGAGTTTACTAAAACTCATGTCCAACTACCTCATCCTCTGGCTTCCCCTTCTCCTCCCACCTTCAATTTTTCCCAGCATCAAGGTCTTTTCAAATGAGTCAGTTCTTTATATCAGGTGGCCAAAGTATTGGAGTTTCAGCTTCAAAATCAGTCCTAATGAATAGTCAGCCAATTTCCTTTAAGATGAACTGGTTAGATCTCCTTACAGTCCAAGGGACTCTCAAGAGTTTTCACCAACATCACAGTTTAAAAGCATTACTTCTTTGTAACTTAGCTTGCTCCAATTGTTATATCCATACATGACTACTGGAAAAACCATAGCCTTGACTAGATGGACCTTTGTTGGCAAAGTAACGTCTCTGCTTTTCAAAATGCTGTCTAAGTTGGTCATAACTTTTCTTCCAAGGAGGAAGCGTCTTTTAATTTCATAGCTGCAGTCACCATCTGCAGTTATTTTGGAGCCCCTCAAAATAAAGTCTGTTCTGTTTCCATTGTTTACCCACCTATTTACCATGAAGTGATGGGACTGGATGCCATGATCTTAGTTTTCTGAATGTTGAGCTTTAAACCAACTTTTTCACTCTCTTCTTTCACTTTCATCAAGAAGCTCTTTAGTTCTTTGCTTTCTGTAGTAAGGATGGTGTCATCTGCATATCTGAGGCTATTGATATTTCTCCTGGCGATCTTGATTCCAGCTTGTGCTTCATCCAGCCCAGTGTTTCTCATGATGTGCCCTACATATAAGTTAAAAAAGGAGGGTGACAATATACAGCCTTAATGTACTCCTTTCCCAATTTAGAACCAGTCTGTTGTTCCATGTCCAGTTCTAACTGTTGCTTCCTGACCTGCATACAGATTTCTCAAGAGGCAGGTCAGACGGTCTGGTATGCCCATCTCTCGAAGAATTTTTCAGTTTGTGGTGATCCACACAGTCAAAACGTTGGCATAGTCAGTAAAGCAGAAAGAGATGTATTTCCAAAACTCTCTTGCTTTCTCAATAATCCAGTGGATTCTGGCAATTTGCTCTCTGGCTCCTATGCCTTTTCTAAAAACAGCTTGAACATCTGGAAGTTCATGGATCACATACTGTTGAAGGCTGGCTTGGAGAATTTTGAGCATTACTTTGCTAACGTGTGAGGTGAGTGCAATTGTGTAGTAGTTTGAACATTCTTTGGTATTTCCTTTCTTTGGGATTGGAATGAAAACTAACCTTTTCCAGTCCTGTGGCCACTGCTGAGTTTTCCAAATTTGCTTGTATATTGTGTGCAGCACTTTCACAGCATCATCTTTTAGGATTTGAAATAGCTCAACTGGAATTCCATCACCTTCACTAGCTTTGTTGGTAGTGATGCTTCCTAAGGCCCACTTGACTTCACACTCCAAGATGTCTGGCTCTAGGTGAGTGATCATACCATCATGATTATCTGAGTCATGGTGATCTTTTTTGTATAGTTCTTCTTTCTATTCTTGACACATCTTCTTAATATTTTCTGCTTCTGTAGGATCATATCAGTTCTGTTCTTTATTGAGTCCATCTTTGCATGAAATGTTCCTTTGGTATCTCTAATTTTCTTGAAAAGATATCTAGTCTTTCCCATTCTTTGTTTTCCTCTATTTCTTTGCACTGGTCACTGAGGAAAGCTTTCTTATCTCTCCTCACTGTGGTTTTGAACTCTACGTCCAAATGCTTATATCTTTCTTTTTCTCCTTTGCTATTCCCTTCTCTTTTCACAGCTATTTTTAAGGCCTCCTCAGAGAGCCATTTGATTTTTTGCATTTCTTTTTCTTGGGGATAGTCTAGATCCCTATCTCCTGTACAATGTCATGAACCTGCATTCATAGTTCATCAGACATCCTGTCAGATCTAATCCCTTGAATCTGTTTCTCACTTCCCCTGTAAAATCATAAAAAATTTGATTTAGATCATACCTGAATGGTCTAGTGGTTTCCCCTACTTTCTTCAAGTCTGAATTTTGCAATGAGTTCATGATCTGAGCCACAGTCAGCACCCAGTCTTGTTTTTGCTTACTGTATAGAGCTTCTCATCTTTGGCTGTAAAGAATATAACCCATCCAATTTCGGTATTGACCATCTTTTGATGTCTACCGTGTGCAGAGTCTTCTCTTGTGTTGTTGGAAGAGGGCGTTTGCTATGACAGTGCATTTTCTTGGCAGAACTCTATTAGCCTTTCCTCTGCTTCATTCAGTACTCCCAGGGCAATTTTGCCTGTTACTCCAGATATTTCTTGACTTTCTACTTTTGCATCCCAGTCAGCCCTGGGATTTCTTTGGAAGGAATGATGCTAAAGCTGAAACTCCACTACTTTGGCCACCTCATGTGAAGAGTTGACTCACTGGAAAAGACTCTGATGTTGGGAAGGATTGGGGGCAGGAGGAGAAGGGGATGACAGAGGATGAAATGGCTGGATGGCATCACGGACTCGATGAACGTAGGTCTGAATGAACTCCAGGAAATGGAGATGGTGATGGACAGGGAGGCCTGGCGTGCTGCAATTCATGAGGTAGCAAAGAGTCGGACACTACTGAGTGACTGAACTGAACTGATAGAACTGTTCAACTTCAGCTTTTTCAGCGTTACTGGTTGGGATATGTTCTTGAATTACTATGATATTGAATGGTTTGCCTTGGAAACAACTGACCCTGACCGATTACTTCATGGCAAATAGACTTGGAAATAATGGAAACAGTGACAGATTTTATTATCTTGAGCTCCAAAATCACTGCAGATAGTGACTGCAGCCATGGAATTAAAAGATATTTGCTCTCGGGAGGAAAAGCTATAACAAAACTAGACAGCATATCAAAAAGCAGAGACATTACTTTACCAACAAAGGTCCATCTAGTCAAAGGTGTGTGTGTGTGTGTGTGTGTTTCCAGTAATCTTGTATGAATGTGAGATTTGGACCATAAAGAAGTCTGATTGCTGAAGAATTGATGCTTTGAACTGTGATGTTGGAGAAGACTCTTGAGAGTACTTTGGGCTGCAAGGAGATCAAGCCAGTCAATCCTAAAGGAAATCAATCCTGAATATTCATTAGAAGGACTGATTCTGAGGCTGGGGCTTCAGTACTTTGGCCACCTGGTGTGAGAAGCTGACAATAGAAAAGACATGATGCTGGGGAAGATTGAAAGCAGGAGGAGAAGAGGATAACAGAGGACAAGATAGTTGGATGGCATCACTGACTCAATGAACATGAGTTTGAGTGGGCTCTGGCAAATAGAGGACAGAGAACCCTGAGTTGCTGCAGTCCATAAGGTCACAAGTGTCAGATATGCCTGAGCAACTGAAGAATGACAGCAAGGTTTGTCATGGCTTTTCTTCCAAGGAGCAAGCACCTTACCATTTTATGACTACAGTCACCTTTTACAGTTATTTGGAGACCAAGAAAATAAAATCTGCCACTCTTTCCACTTTTTCCCCATTTATTTGCCATGAAGTGATGGGATCCTATGCCATTATCTTAGTTTTTAAACGCTGAGATTAAGCCAGCTCTTTCACTCTCCTCTTTCAGCTTTTTCAAGAGGATCTTTAGTTCCTCTTCATTTTCTGCCTCAGAGTATTATCATCTGCATATCCGAGGTTGCTTACATTTCTGTCCACAATGTTGATTCCAGCATGTGATTCATTCAGCTTGACGTTTTGCATGATGTACTATTCATAGAAATTAGATAAACAAGGTGACAATATACAGTCCTGACATAATCCTTTCTCTATTTTGAACCAGCCTGTTGCTGCATGTCCAGTTCTAACTGTTACTTCTTGACCTGCATACAGAATTTTCAGGAGGCAGGTAAGAAGGTCTGATATTCCCTTCTCTATAAGTATTTTTCACAGTTGGTTGTGGTCCACACAGTCAAAGGCTTTAGCACAGTTGATGAAGCAGATGTTTTTCTGAAATTCTCTTGCTTTTTCTGTGATTCTCTTGGATTGATTCATTTTTACTTCTTTCCAAATTTCCATTGTTGGAAAATAGTATAATTTATTTAACCATTCTCCTGTGAATAGACATTAGTTTCAAGCACTTTCCTTTTCATTTTTTGTGCCCTTTTCTTTCTTTATATTTGTTATCTCTACTTGTATTTCCTAAATTATTAAAATTCTTATAATATTTTGTTATTTTATGTCTAATTGTATTTCCTATAAGCTAAATTAGCACTCTCTTGAAATTTCAATTTTTTCATGTTTTCTATAAACTGTAATTCTTTTTAGCTGACTGCACATTTTAACAAATTAATATAGCTCTCCTCCTTTATTTTTATTTTTTATCTTTTAGAAAAGAGATTTATTGTTATATTATAAAATATACTTAAAATTATGTTTACCTTTTTAACCTTTCCTTTAATTGGAATATAGTTGATTTGCAATGTTGTGTTAGTTTCAGTTGTACAGCAAAGTGACTCAGTAATATATATATATATATGTGTGTGTATATATACATATGTATATATATTCAGATTATTTTCCTTATTTAGTTATTGCAAAATATTAATATAGTTCTCTGTGCTACATATTAGGTTCTTGTTGATCAAGTATACGTAGTTGATCAAGTATATGTTGATCAAGTATATGTGCATATGTTAATCCCAAACTCCTAATTTATTCCCAGACCCGTTCCCCTTTGGGCTTCCCTGGTGGCTCAGCTGGTAAATAGTCCGCCTGCAATGTGGGAGACCTGGGTTCAATCCCTGGGTTGGGACGATCCCTGGAGAAGGGAACAGCTACCCACTCCAATATTCTGGCCTGGAGAATTCCATGGACTCTAGAGTCCACTGGGGACTATATAGTCCACTGTATAGTCCATGAGGTTGCAAAAAGCTGGACACAGCTGAATGACTTTCACTACCTTTCCATTCCCTTTTGGTAACCATGTTTCCCTGATGGCTCAGTTAGTAAAGAATCTGCCTGCAATGCAGATTACCCCAGTTTGATTCCTGGGTTGGGAAAATCCCCTGGAAAAGGGAACAGCTACCCACTCCAGTATTCTGGCCTGGAGAATTTCATGGACAGTATAGTCCATGGGGTTGCAAATAGTGGAACACGATTGAGCAACTTTCACTTTCACTTTGGTAACCATAAGTTTCTATGTCTGTGAGTCTATTTTGTATGTAAGTTCATTGGTATCTTTTCTTTCTAAGTTTCACATATAAGTGATGTCATGATATTTGTTGTTTCTGCCTGGCTTACTTCACTTAGTATGATGATCTCTAAGTCCATCCCTGTTACTATAAAGGGCATTACTTCCTTCTTTCTTACAGCTGAGTAATACTCCATTAAATATGTGTACCATATTTTCTTTAACCATTCATCTATTGATGGGCATTTAGATTGCTTCCAACTGGTACAGCCACTATACAGAACAGTTTGGAGATTCCTTTAAAAAATTAAATATAGAGCTACCATATGATCCAGCAATCCCACTCTGGGCATATATTTGGTGAAAACTGTAATTCAAAAAGGTACATGCTTCCCAATGTTCACTAAAGCACTATTCATAGCTCTCCTCCTTTAAATTCCCCATCAGTGGGACCCTAGGGATCTATTTTTTAAGAAGCTAAGCTTCCTATAGGTAATGAAAGGAATTTTTTTCTAGTCGTCTCTTCAAAGGTAAATACTACATCGTGGTTTTCAGATCCCACTTCTGTAATTCGTTTCATTCTTTCTTCATTTGTGGCATCTACTCCACTTTACCAGATCATAATGTATTAAAAGACATTTTTAACAGAATTTAAAATTTTTATGGATTTATAGCCAAATTTGGAGTCATTTTGATTTATCACAATCTCTATGTTGTCCAAATATCTAAAAAGCATATTTTATTATTTGTCTGAATCTATCCCAAGTTTTTTCTCAAACTACATAAATACAATTTGGATTAGAACTTAAATATTTTATCTTTCCATCCTTTCATTGTAATTAAGTATGATTACAAGTTCTATATTTTTTAATTTCATGAATATCATAATTTTACTCAACCTTAGGCTTACATACAATTTAACAAAGAGTAACTTTCTTTCTAAAAAATTAAACAATAATGTGTGAATATCATAGAAAATTTAGACTATATAAGTTAAAATTATATGCAGATTTTTCATTTTCTTTTCCTCTCTACAGTTAAAATAGGATTTTATTTTAAAGTTATTCTGCTGCTATCTAACTTTTTTTTTAAATCAACAATTAATTATGAATTACCTCTTATGTCAGTTGACCTAACTTTGCACCATCATTGCTAATGGATACCTAAGAGTGTTCATCATGTATAATTATATTAAAATTGAGAATTAAGAGTTCAAGGCACAATATAAATCATGTCTTATTTAGTCTCACAACTATTTTCTGATAAAGATACTACTTTTAGTACCACTTTAAAGGGTCAGAAACTGAGTGGTTAATGAAATTTCAGAGACCTGAAATGAAACAGGTTCTCTGATTTCAAATACCACTTTCCTAACTCTTATTATCCTGTGCAGAGTCCAATCAACATCCATGTACTAATCACCTGTTTATATTTGTTTAATATTTAATATTTGTTTATATACTTCATATTTTTCTCTTGTGAACAGCTATGCTAAATATTCTTACCTACAAATGTAAACCACTTTTGCAAATGTGCCTGTTATCCTAGTATAAATTCTTAGAAGGAGGAATGTTGAATTAAACGGCAAATTTTATGACTTTGAATGCATCTTTACAAGTTACAATCCATAAAGTTTTTACTAATATACACACTTACTTCAACAGTGTTCATTCCAATGTGAATTATGATCAGCTTTTTTTCTTTGCTAATCAGCATTACATTGTCAAATCCAGAATTTATGAAATGTGCTTTCATTTAGAATTATTTTATTATTGTTTAGGTTGGCCATTTATTAATTGTTCAATCCCAATTTGTAATTTTTTTTCTTATTATAGAGGGATCAAGTACACAGCTTGAAAAGAAAAGAAATAAATAGTTTGCCTCTATGATGAACCATAGAGCATGTTTAGGCGAAGTCTATAGTTGTTCTACCTGGAAACTAAAAAGATAAAAAAGCTATATATCTCTGCTAACATCACAGCTTTCATGGAAGTGCTAGGAATGGAAACAAGTCTTCATAAAGCCAATTCAGAACACTTTTTTACTATCCTACAACTCCTTGGCTTTTCATGCCAATTGATGCTGATTAGATTTTAGTAACTAGAAAGTTTAATATTGAAACAATAGCAATTTATTTTAACCTTCTGTGAAACCATTCTGAAAGTTCTAAGAGTTTTTTCTTAAATAGAGTATTTTATAATTTATTTGGAAAGATGAATTAAACTAGATGTCAACTGTGAACCATAAGCTTTTAATAATTAAATGTTTCTTTTGTCACTAGGGACAGAAAAAATGCACTCTTTAAATCAGAAGAATAATTATTTTTCCTAAAAAGACTTCACTGTGCTTGACTGAGATTTTAGAATGCATATATGTGAGTTGGCAATTTGCATTTGCTGTGTTTTCCCCTAGGTGATATATAAAATTGTTCATGAGTTTTAGTTTTAATGAGAACAGATCCTATTAACCCTAAAAATACTCTTTTTGCTCAAAGGAATACTCCATCTAGAAAACCAATATAAAAATATGTCTCATCATGAAATGAAAATTCAGCTTTTAAATAAGGTATGTGAGTTTTTAATTTAAGATGTAATAGAAATAGCAGAATTCTGTATCATTATTCATGGTTAAAAATTGCATTTGCCTTGGCCTTTAAAGAAAGAGAAAATAGTTCAATTTATTTTTCATATTAATTTACATTAGTTACTATTTCTCAGATCTTAGGGGCTGTACAAAATACTCAGAGAAGTTACTTCATTTAAGACTATGCACTTAAGAGTCAGGGTAGGCAGCTTTTATGTATGTAACACACTATTACAGAAAATGTGGGCAGGGGTACTTCCCTGGCAGTCCAGTGGTTAAGACTCTGTCTTTCCAGTGCAGGGTGCATGGGTTCATTTTATGGATAGGGAACTAAGATTTCACATTCCACAAAGCCAAAAAAGAAAGAAAATATGGGCAGGGAGCATTTTCCCCTCATCTGTAGACAACACAATTATAGCACATTGACATCTGCAGAACATAGCACTAATCTTCAGCACCTCTTTCCCTAAAAGTTCAGTATTGCTACAAAAGGGGAAGAGGTCCTCTGTGACCCTTAAGAGTGTTAAGAAGTCACCTCTGTAAAAATTTGAAGACAGGGAAAATAGAGTTCTTGTAATTGTACTTAGTTGCTCAGTCATGTCCAACTCTTTGTGATCCCATGGACTGTAGCCCTAAAGGGTCCTCTGTTCATGGGAAAAATACTAGAGTAGATTATCATTTCCTCCTCCAGGAGATCTTCCCAACCAAGAGATCAAAACTGCATCTTCTACAGCTCCTGCATTGCAGGCAGATTCTTTGCCACTGAGCCATAGAGAAACCCTAAATCTTTAAAAAAAAAAAAAAAAAAAAAAAGGAAGTTGAATAGGAGAAAAATAATAAATAATTGGGACCGACTGAGTTACTTATTATTATACATATGTCTCATGAATTTCCTCATTTAAATCACACAGCAAGTCCTTAATATGTAATTTCTGTTTCTATTCTGGAGAAGGAAATGACAACCCACTTCAGTATTCTTGCCTGGAAAATCTCTTGGATGGAGGAGCCTGGTAGGCTACAGTCCATGGAGTCACAAGGAGTCAGACACAACTGGGCAAGTTCACTTTCCTATTCTGGGTATAAATAAACTAAAATACAAAAAGTGAGGAGTTATGTCCAAGGTTCCAGGTCACATGTATGGTGTACCTGGGCAATCAGGCTCCAGATTAAGCAAGTAAGTGCTCTTAACACAGTGGTGCTCTTTGGCCTCTGGTAGGGTCAAACGGCAGCCCCACATGATGTCCATAGGGATACCATACCAGTTAAGTGTCTTTCCCTGGTGGCTTAGAGATTAAAGCATCTGCCTGCAATGCGGGAGACCTGGGTTTGATCCCTGGGTCAGGAAGATTCCCCTGGAGAAGGAAATGGCAACCCACTCCAATATTCTTGCCTGGAGAATCGGTACCTACCTCCTTGGACCACCCGATGTCAGGTGCCCCAGCGTTTCTCAGCCTGTGCTGACTCGCTGAAGTGAAATTCAGGTTTAACCTGGAAGGACTATCGAGTCAACCATTTATTAGGTGTACGTTACGTCCTCTGGGGTGGTCAATTCCTAGGTTGGGAAGATCTGCTGGAGAAGTGATAGGCTACTCACTCAAATATTCTTGGGCTTCCCTTATGGCTCAGCTGGTAAAGAATCCACCTGCAATGCAGGAGACCTGGCTTCTGTCCTTGGGTTGGGAAGATCCCCTGGAGAAGGGAAAGGCTACCCACTCCAGCATTCTGGCCTGGAGAATTNTTGGGCTTCCCTTATGGCTCAGCTGGTAAAGAATCCACCTGCAATGCAGGAGACCTGGCTTCTGTCCTTGGGTTGGGAAGATCCCCTGGAGAAGGGAAAGGCTACCCACTCCAGCATTCTGGCCTGGAGAATTCCATGGGGTCACAAAGACTCAGACACGACCGAATGACTTACACTTTCACTTTTCACTTTCAAGCCCAAATTGGACAACCTTTGGGAATTCCTTTGGAAATTCACAAAAGGAATAAAGGTGAAGAAAGGTCATGAAGCCTGGACATCGATTAATGACTTTAAGCAGAGAAACCTGAGTTACACCTATAGTCTTAGCTTCTTCTTTGCATTTTACAGATATGGGTTAATATTTAAACCCATCCTGTCTATATGCTTATCCTTTTAAGATATCTGATTGGGTAAGATTTCATGAAAGCACTACTGAGATAAAAGTCTTCTTGTTTCAAAAATGTAAACTAATAAAACTTAATATAAGAAAATAATGAGTAGTTTAGAAAGCCTTTGGACACAATGATTTGCTCTGGGTTAGAGTCAAATAAGAAAATAAAAACTTTCTGTTTATAAACATACTTACAATGCCTAAGGGAATTCCAATCTGCTTTGCATTACATGGGGTTTGTTAAAGTGTATAAATGTATTCAATTTTTTGAACAAATGGAAAATCAGACAAAGATAAAAACTAACTTTAAGGAAATAATGGAGAAAAACTCCAAAAAGAATTAGAGCAATGGAAGTGAATACAGCATTGGGGAATGGTGGTGGTGGGGTGTGGAATATGACACAGTGGTTTAATTTAAGAGTATGATTTTATTTTTGAATAATACTAAGATACGGTATACAATTTACAATTTAGAAGATGAAAAGGAATACAGCCACCTGTATTCCTTAGCCACTCCAGCTGTTTTTTGAACAAATAAATATGATATTATTTTCTTACATATTCTTCAGTCAAGTAGATTTGAACTGCACTGCAGGGGTCCACTTACAGGGAGGGTTGTTTTTCTTTTCCCACTAAACATGTACTGCAGTACTACATGATTCATGGTTGCTTGAATTTGCAGTTACTGAGAAACATATGCAGAAAGCTACTATAAATTACACATGATTTTTGACTGCATAGAATGTCAGCAGCCGTAAGAGCCCCCTCTTCCATTTTGTCAAAGGTAAACTGTATATTCACACCATGCTCTTCTGAGTCTAGAACCAATAATTGTGTTAGCATGTACTATAGCCCTAGAAATAAGGCTGGTGAGCATTTGAAATATGACCAGCCTGACCTGAGAGGTGCTGTAATGGAAAAAATACACAATGGAGTTCAAAACTTAATATGAAAAAATGTAAAGCATCCCAATTTTTTACTGATGGCTTTGTGAAATATAATATTTTAGCTATATTAGGTTAAGTAAAATATGACTTTAATTTCAATTTTAAAAATTGTTCAATGAGACTGATGGAAAATTTAAAATTCCCTATGTGGCTCATATGTATGTCTCCCATTGTATTTTTATTGAATAGCATTCATCTAGAACTTTCATTAACTTCACAGATTCCTTGGCCTATTGAAGAGATCACAGAATCTCTTCATGTAAAGAAAGAGGGTGTGTTCTATTGTGGATGGGTGCAGATACATATTTGCAGAATATATCTTATCTGATCTGTGAAAAATGTAGAAACCACATTGTCAGGAAGCATAAAAACCTGTTTGAATTTTCATTAAGGAGATTGGTGTCTAACATACCAGGCTTGTCTAGAAGACTTTAAATCACTCAGGGAAAATTATCTGTGTGGAGGAAGAATATGAGAACTTCTGAATGTGACTCTGTGGAGACCCGCTCATTAGGGGCTGCATGCCTCATTGGTAAGCACTGAGCACCTCACTGCCAGAGTCTCACAGCTCACTGAACTTGGATTCCCAGGTGGCTACCCCAATCATTTTCTGCCCACTCCCCCTCCTGCTTGATAAGGCTCTCTTCTAGATTTGCCCAGGAGGTCATATAGCCTCACTTACATACATTATTGATATGATGAAGATAATCAATGTGGTCCTTTGGGACTATTTTTTATCTCTAAGCCAGATTGAAAATTTGTATTTATTTCCAGTTAATCTGTGCATTGACACTTTTCCTAGCTGCTTCATGGATTTTTTTTCTTTTAGTAGACAGAAAAAGAGCTACTACTTCGCCACAGAATTTGAACCTTAACTAATGAGGCTGAGCTCAGCTGTTAGGTAAACCTGAGCAAAACTGAAAAGAAAATTCTCCCTAAGTAATAAGAATAATAAGGTACACATAAACACACACACACAAATTTTCCTTTCTACTGAATTTTTCTCTATTCTTCAAAATACAGAACAAAAAGGCCAGCCTATCACAATTAAATCAGGAAAACCTGAATAATATTCCCTTGTTATTATTTACCTTCTCCCTTTTCCTTTTAAATAAAAATTGTCTCATAACAAAATGAAGATTTCAGGATCCTCCTAATAAAACCCTGTATTTATGCAAACTTGTAAATCTGATGAATAGTGAGAGTTCAGTCATGAAGAGACAAATTGATTGACATTCTTCATTTATAGGAATGATCCAGAAGCTGACACTCATTTTAAGTTCTCACTCTTTTGGTGAAATATGTTTATTTTCAGTGGCATTTACACTTCGTCTTTACATAAGCACCCACACACATACACACACACACACATATATGTATGTGTGGTGGTGGTGGTTTAGTCACTAAGTTGTGTCAGACTCTTGCGATCCTATGGACTATAGCCCACAAGTTCCTCTCTCAGTGGAAGTCCCGGGCAAGAATATGCAGTGGGTTGCCATTTCCTTTCCAGGGGAATCTTCCTGATGCAGGGACTGAACCCAGGTCTCCTGCATTGTGAACAGATTATTTACCCCTGAGTCTCCACTGAAGCCCTGTATATGTATTTATATAAATATATATGTGTGTGTATATAAATACATAAAATGTATATAGGTAATACACTAAGCCCTCCATTTTGGTGGGTTCTGCATCTGCAGATTCAGCCAACCCCTAATAGGATGCTGTGTTTATGATCTGCAGTCCATTGAATCCCCAGATGCAGGAACCTGGAGAAACCAAGGACTGAATGAGGGATTTGAGCAGCCTCTATATTTTGATATAGGGGTGTATGTTCTGGAACCAGTTCCCTGGGGATATTGAGGGAAGACTATATTAAGCATCTCTGCTATCAGAGTGCCACTTTTTACCCTTGCCTTTTCTTTTCTTGTTGGATTGTGACTGTAGAAAATCCTTGATGGTAATTCACCAATAACTTGTGAAATGCTACAACTATATATCTAAACAAAACTCTTTCCTGAACTGTTAATTGTAGGTCTTTTTTCTTTAACCTTTCCCCCATAATCCCAACCAATCCTTCCCTCCTCTCCTGTCACGTGTTTGTCTTTCTAGGGGCCAGATTCCTATGTTACAGCACTGCAATTAGTTGACCTTTCACTTCATGTCCATCATTCAAATGCAACCTCTTTACCATTTACAAAAGTAAGTTGAATTATGTGGGGAAGTAGGAAAGTACTGAAGCCAGGGTAGAGAAACTTGTCTGAGTGAGAATGCACACCCAAATTAAGAGAGTCCTGGTAACAGGATAAAAGAGTGATAGTATAATGTACATGACAGATCTTTTCTAATCCCATGAAAACAAACCACCCAGAGCCCACAGAGAAAACCTGTACCATTAATTCTGCTCTGCTCTCTTGCACACTAACAGTTCCTGTCCTAATTAAATGTGCTCCTGGAACATATGTTTTATTGTCTAAGCTGTGCTATTAGATTTGATATATAGTACTTGTGACTCATCATCAGGGAAGGGAAATCCCTCTTGCAGGCATATCTGTATCAGTATCTTCCCCGAGCAGGATATTGAAGTACCATACTTTATTGGCAATAAATAGCAGGTGAAAATACAGGAACCAACAATACTGAAACCATTCGTTTGAACTTTGTATGTTTAATGTTATAGTAAAATGGAATATGTGTGTAGAAAATAATATCTTTAAGTTCACCCCTCCTTATATTTATTCTGTATTCTTAATTTTCTCTGGGAAAATTGTACAGCTTTTTAGATTGAATATTTTATTAATTATTATGAAATCAGATACTGTCATCTAATGACTACTCCATTTATTTTGAAATTATTTTTTATTTTTTTGTCAGATAACCTGGCCCCCTCTAAATTATTTTTTTTGTGTGAAATAAGGTATTGCTCCAGGCCAGAATTCTCCAGGCCAGAATAATGGAGTGGCTAGCCATTCCCTTTTCCAAGGGATCTTTCCAACCCAGGGATCAAAACCAGGTCTCCCACATTGCAGGCAGATTCGTTACCACCTGAGCCACCAGGGAAGCCCAAGAAACTAGAGTGGGTAGCCTATCCCTTCTCCAGCAGATCTTCCCGACTCAGGAATTGAACCAGGATCTCCTACATTTCCTGGTAGATTCTTCACCAGCTGAGCTACCAGGGAAGCCCAAGGTACTGCTCAAGTTCAGTTCAGTTCAGTCACTCAGTCGTGTCTAACTCTTTGCAACCCCATGAATCACAGAGCGCCAGGCCTCCCTGTCCATCACCAACTCCCAGAATTCACTCAGACCCAGGTTCATAGAGTCGGTGATGCCATCCATCCATCTCATCCTCTGTCATCCCCTTCTCCAACTGCCCCCAATCCTTCCCAGCATCAGAGTCTTTTCCAATGAGTCAACTCTTCGCATGAGGTGGCCAAAATATTGGAGTTTCAGCTTTAGCATCATTCCTTCCAAAGAACATCCAGGATTTATCCCCTTTAGAATGGACTGGTTGGATCTCCTTGCAGTCCAAGGGACTTTCAAGAGTCTCTCCCAACACCACAGTTTAAAAGCATCAGTTCTTTGGCACTCAGCTTTCTTCACAGTCCAACTCTCATCCATACACGACTACTAGAAAAACCATAGCCTTGACTAGACGGACCTTTGTTGGCAAAGTAATNGGACTGGTTGGATCTCCTCGCAGTCCAAGGGACTCTCAAGAGTCTTCTCCAACACCACAGTTCAAAAGCATCAATTCTTTGGTGCTCAGCTTTCTTCACAGTCCAACTCTCACATCCATACATGACTACTGGAAAAACCATAGCCTTGACTAGATGAACCTTAGTTGGCAAAGTAATGTCTCTGCTTTTGAATATGCTATCTAGTTTGGTCATAACTTTCCTTCCAAGGAGTAAGAGTCTTTTAATTTCATGGCTGCAATCACCATCTGCAGTGATTTTGGAGCCCCAAAAAATAAAGTCTGACACTGTTTCCACTGTTTCCCTGTCTATTTGCCATGAAGTGATGGGACCAGATGCCATGATCTTCGTTTTCTGAATGTTGAACTTTAAGCCAACTTTTCCCCTCTCCTCTTTCACTTTCATCAAGAGGCTTTTTAGTTCCTCTTCCCTTTCTGCCATAAGGGTGGTGTTTTCTGCATGTCTGAGGTTATTGATATTTCTCCCACATACTTCTGCTCAGTTAATTTATGACAAAGGAGGTAAGAATATAGATGGAAAAAAAGACAGTCTCTCAGTAAGTGGTGCTGGGAAAACTGGACAGCAACATGTGAATGGATGAAATTAGAGTTTTTCTTCACTCCATATACAAAATAAACTTAAATGGATTAAAGGCTTAGGTGTAAGTTTGGAAACCATAATACTAAAACAAAAAAAAAATTAGAAAGAACACTGTGACAAAAACTGCCACAATATTTTCTTGTATCTATATCTTTAGGTGAAAGAAACAAAAGCTTTATTAATTAACAAAACTAAGAGCTTTTCTTTAAAAAATAAATGAAATAACCTACAAAATTATGGTCAGAAAACCCAAATAGACACTGTTTCAAAGAAGACATACAAATGTTCAACACATATGTGAAACTCACTCAGTTGTGTTCAATCATTTACGACCCCATGGACTATACAGTCCATAGAATTATCCAGGCCAGAGAACCCAGCTCTCCCACATTGCAGGCAGATTCTTTACCAGCTGAGCCACAAGGAAAGTTCAGTAGGCACAGGAAAATATGCTCAACATCACTAATCATCACATAAGGGCACATCAAAACCACAATGAGATATCACTTCATACATATCAAAATGACTATCATAAAAATGTCTGCAAATAACACATGTTGGTGAGCTGTGGAGAAAAGAGAATCTTAGTACACCAGGGGAATATAAATTGGAGCAGCCACTGTGGAAAATAGTACAGAACTTCTTCCAAAAACTAAAAGAGAAGAAAAGAAAAACCAGCAATTCTACTTCTGATATACATCTGAGGAAAACAAAATGACTAGTTTAAAAAAATATTTGAACACTAATGCCCATAACAGAATTTTTTATGATAGCCAAAATATGAAAGCAAACCAAGTGTCCAGCAACAGATGAATCGATATTTTGTCTATAAAGTGCCTAAGACAGTATACTGTAGCTAGCTGTATATGTTATATGAGCATTTGCCAAACAGACAGGCTGAAACAGTTGCTCAGAGAAAACACTGCTTTTCCTACCAGTGTCTCTCAGTAGTGTGGGATTGAGTCTGTCTCTTATACACATCTAGATGTGTATAAGAGACAGTGACAAGGGTAGGTGAGCTGAATGGAGAGAGTAGCTTGGAAGCATATACACTAATGTATATAAATAGATAGCCAACAGGAATTTACTGTATGAATTAGGGAACTGAAAGAGAGGATGAGATGGTTAGATGGTATCACCAACTCAGTGAACATGAGTTTGAGCAAGCTCCGGGAGTTGGTGATGGACAGGGAAGCCTGGCTTGCTGCAGTCCATGAGGTCACAAAGAGTTAGATACAACTGAGACTGAACTCAGTGGGGTGGGAATGGGTGGGAGGTGGCAGCAAGATTCAAGAGGAAGGGAACATATGTACACCTATGGTTAATTCATGTTGATGTATGACAGAAATCAAGCCACTATTGTAAAGAAATCATCAATCAATTAAAATAAACAAATATTTTTTAAATATAGTAAATTATATATATGATATAATATTACTCACCATAAAACAATGCAGGTTTGCCATTTGCAACAACATGGATGAACATAGAGGGTATTATGCTTAGTGAAATAAGTCGGACAGAGAAAGACACATACTGTATGTTTTATCTTATATGTGGAATCTAAATTAATATAAATAAAACAAGATAATATAATAAAAAAGAAATAGACTCAAAGATACACAGAAAACAACTATCACAGTAGGTAGAATGGACAGGGGAGAGGCAATATAAGTTTAAGATATTATGAAGTATACTACCTACAGCAAACATTATCCTCAATGGTGAAAATTTGAAAGTATCTCCCCTGAAGTCAGAAACAAGACAAGGGTGCCCACTCTCACCACTACTATTCAACATAGTTTTGGAAGTTATAGCCACAACAATCAGAAAAGAATAACAAATAAAAGGAATCCAAATTGGAAAAGAAGTAAAACTCTCACTGTTTGCAGATGACATTGTGCTCTACTTAGAAAAGCCTAAAGATAACACTAGAAAATTACTAGAGCTAATCAATGAATATAGTAAAGTTGCAGAATATAAAATTAACATACAGAAACTCCTTGCAATCCTAACACTAACAATGAGAAAAAATAAGGAGAAATTAAGGAAACAATTCCATTCACCTTTGCAATGAAAAAAAAATACTTAGGAATATNGCCTAAAGATAACACTAGAAAATTACTAGAGCTAATCAATGAATATAGTAAAGTTGCAGAATATAAAATTAACATACAGAAACTCCTTGCAATCCTAACACTAACAATGAGAAAAAATAAGGAGAAATTAAGGAAACAATTCCATTCACCTTTGCAATGAAAAAAAAAAAAAAAAACTTAGGAATATGGGGTCACACAGAGTTGGACACGACTGAAGCGACTTAGCAGCAGCAAAGAAACAAAGAACCTATATATAGAAAATATAAAACACTGATGAATGAAATCAAAGATGACACAAATAGATGGAGAAATATAGTATGTTCATGGATCAGAAGAATCAATATAGTGAAAATGAGTATACTACTCAAAGCAATCTATAGATTCAATGCAGTCCCTATCAAGCTACCAATGGTCTTTTTCAGAGAACTAGAACAAATAATTGGAGAAGGCAATAGCACCCCACTCCAGTACTCTTGCCTGGAAAATCCCATGAACAGAGGAGCCTGGTAGGTTGTGGTCCATGGGGTCGCAAAGAGTCGGACACGACTGAGTGACTTCCCTTTCACTTTTCACTTTCATGCACTGGAGAAGGCAATGGCAACCCACTCCAGTGTTCTTGCCTGGAGAATCCCAGGGATGGGGGAGCCTGGCGGGCTTCCATCTATGGGGTCACACAGAGTCAGACACTACTGAAGTGACTTAGCAGCGGCAGAACAAATAATTTCACAATTTGTATGGAAAAAAAAAAACCACTCAAATAGCCAAAGTAATCTTGAGAAAGAAGAATGGAATGGGAAGAATCAACCTGCCTGATTTCAGGCTCTACTACAAAGCCACAGTCATCAAAACAGTATGGTACTGGCACAAAGACAGAAATATAGATAAATGGTGCAAAATAGAAAGCCCAGAGATAAATCCATGCACCTATGGACACATTATCTTTGACAAAGGAGGCAAGAATATACAATGAAGAAAAGACTATCTCTTTAACAAGTGGTGCTGGGAAAACTGGTCAACCACTTGCAAAAGAATAAAACCAGAACACTTTCTAACACCATACACAATGATAATCTCAAAATGAATTAAAAATCTAAATGTAAGACCAGAAACTTTAGGAAAAACCCTCTCTGACATAAATCACAGCGGGATCCTCAATGACTTACCTCCCAGAGTAAAGGATATAAAAGCAAAAATAAACAAATGGAACCTAATTAAACTTAAAAGCTTTGGCACAACGAAGGAAACTATTAGCAAGGTGAAAAGACAGCCTTCAAATTGGGAGACAATGATAGCAAATGAAGCAACTGACAAAGAATTAATCTCAAAAATATGAAGGAGCACATGCAGCTCAATTCCAGAAAAATAAATTACCCAATCGAAACATGGACCAGAGAACTAAACAGACATTTCTCCAAAGAATACATACAGATGGTTAACAAACATATGAAAAAATGGTCAACATCACTCATTATCAGAGAAATGCAAATCAAAACCACAATGAGGTACCATATGACACTGGTCAGAAGGGCTGTCATCAAAAAGTCTACAAACAATAAATGCTGGAGGTGTGTGGAGAAAAGGGAACCCTCTTACACTATTGGTGGGAATGCAAACTAGTACAGTCACTATGGAGAACAGTGTGGCGATTCCCTAACAAACTGGAAATAGAACTGCCATACAACCCAGCAATCCCACTGCTGGGCATACACACCAAGAAAATCAGAACTGAAAGAGACACGTGTACCCCAATATTCATTGCAGCACTGTTTATAACAGCCAGGACATGGAAGCAACCTAGATGTCCATTGGCAAATGATTGGATAAGAAAGCTGTGGTACATATATACAATGGAATATTACTCAGCTATTAAAAAGAATGCATTTGAATCAGTTCTAATGAGGTGGATGAAACTGGAGCCTATTATACAGAGTGAAGTAAGGCAGAAAAAACACCAACACAGTATATTAATGCATATATATGGAATTTAGAAAGATGGAAAAGATGATCCTATATGTGAGACAGTAAAAGAGGCACAGATGTAAAGAAGAGACTTTTGTACTCTGTGGGAGAAGGTTAGGGTGGGATGGTTTGAGAGAATAGCATTAAAACATGTATATTACCTATATGAAATAGATCACCAGTCCAGGTTTGATGTATGAGACAGGGTGCTCNTCTCTTCTTTTCACAGCTATTTGTAAGGCCTCCCCAGACAGCCATTTTGCTTTTTTGCATTTCTTTTCAAGTAATGTTCAAGTAATCTTTGTTTAAAAATTATAAGAATAAGGGAAAGATTCTTCATTCTTTATACTGTCTGAATAAGTGGCTTAACTGGGTAAAAGAAGTTATTTAAGACTGGTATAATTATTGGTGATTTGAATTGTTTCCACTCTAAAATAGAAGGTGTCCATTATTCTGGCCTTGAGAAGCCCATGAACAGTATGAAAAGGCAAAAAGGTACAACAGAGAAAGATAAACTCCCCAGGTCAATAAGTGTCAACATGCTACTGAAGTATAAGTGGCTTAACTGGGTAAAAGAAGTTATTTAAGACTGGTATAATTATTGGTGATTTGAATTGTTTCCACTCTAAAATAGAAGGTGTCCATTATTCTGGCCTTGAGAAGCCCATGAACAGTATGAAAAGGCAAAAAGGTACAACAGAGAAAGATAAACTCCCCAGGTCAATAAGTGTCAACATGCTACTGAAGAAAGGAGAAGTAACTCCAGAAAGACTGAAGAGATGGGGCCAAAGCAAAAAAACAAACAAACAAAAAAAAAACAGCTGTTGATGTGACTGGTAATGGAAGCAAAAGTCTGATGCCATAAAGAGCAATATTGCATAGGAACCTGAAATGTTAGGTCCATTAATCAATTCAAATTGGAAGTGGTCAAACAGAAGATGGCAAGAGTGAACATTGACATTTTAAGAATCAGTGAACTAAAATAGACCAGAATGGGTGAATTTAACTCAGTTAACCATTGTATCTACTATTGTGGCCAAGAATCCCTTAGAAGAATTGGAGTAGAATTTGTAGTCAACAAAAGAGTTTGAAATTCTGTACTTGGATGCAATCTCAAAAACGACAGAATGATCTCTGTTTGTTTCCAAGGCAAACCATTCAATANCAACATGCTACTGAAGAAAGGAGAAGTAACTCCAGAAAGACTGAAGAGATGGGGCCAAAGCAAAAAAACAAACAAACAAAAAAAACAGCTGTTGATGTGACTGGTAATGGAAGCAAAAGTCTGATGCCATAAAGAGCAATATTGCATAGGAACCTGAAATGTTAGGTCCATTAATCAATTCAAATTGGAAGTGGTCAAACAGAAGATGGCAAGAGTGAACATTGACATTTTAAGAATCAGTGAACTAAAATAGACCAGAATGGGTGAATTTAACTCAGTTAACCATTGTATCTACTATTGTGGCCAAGAATCCCTTAGAAGAATTGGAGTAGAATTTGTAGTCAACAAAAGAGTTTGAAATTCTGTACTTGGATGCAATCTCAAAAACGACAGAATGATCTCTGTTTGTTTCCAAGGCAAACCATTCAATATCACAGTAATAGAAGTCTATGCCCCGACCAGTAATGCTGAAGAAGCTGAAGTTGAACAGTTCTATGAAGACCTACAAGATCTTCTAGAACTAACACACAAAAAAGATATCCTTTTCATTATAGGGGACTAGGAACTACAAAGTAGGAAGTCAAGAAACACCTGGAAATTTGGCCTTGGAATACAGAATGAAGCAGGGCAAAGGCTAATAGAGTTTTGCCAAGAGAATGCACTGGTCATAGTAAACAACTTCTTCAAACAACACAAGAGAAGACTCTACACATGGACATCACCAGATGGTTAATACTGAAATCAAATTGAATGTATTCTTTGCAGCCAAAGATGGAGAAGTTCTATATAGTCAGCAAAAACAAGACCAGGAGCTGACTGTGGTTTGGACCATGAATTCTTTATTGCCAGATTCAGACTTAAATTGAAGAAAGTAGGGGAAACCACTAGACCATTCAGGTATGACCGAAATCAAATCCCTTATAGTTATACAGTGGAAGTGACAAACAGATTCACATGATTAGATCTGATAGACAGAATGTCTGCAGAACTATGGATGGAGACTCGTAACGTTATACAGGAGCCACCTAGTCCCATCACTTCAGGGAAAATAGATGGGGAAACAGTGGAAACAGTGACAGACCTTATACGTTTGGGCTCCAAAATCACTGCAGATGGTGACTGCAGCTATGAAGTTAAAAGAGGCTTGCTTCTTGGAAGAAAGTTATTACCAACTTAGATAGCGTATTAAAAATCAGAGACATTACTTTGCCAACAAAGGTCCATCTAGTCAAAACTATGGTTCTTCCAGTCTTTATGTATGGATATGAGAGTTGGACTATAAAGAAAGCTGAGTGCCGAAGAATTGATGCTTTTGAACTGAGGTGTTGGAGAAGACACTTGAGAGCCCCTTGGACTGCAAGAGGATCCAACCAGTTTATCCTAAAGGAAATAAGTCCTGAATATTCATTGGAAGGACTAGTGCTGAAGCTGAAACTCCAATACTTTGGCCACCTGATGCAAAGAACTGACTCATTTGGAAAGACCCTGATGCTGGGAAAGATTAAAGGCAGGAGAAGAAGGGGATAACAGAGGATGAGATGGTTGGATGGCCTCAGCAATGCAATGGACATGAATGTGAGTAGGCTCTGGAAGTTTTTGATGGACAGGGAGGACTGGAGTGCTACAGTCCTTGTGGTCACAAAGAGTTGGACACAACTGAGTGACTGAACTGAACTGAATAAGATAAAATTATGAAATATTAGTAAAACATATGTTTTATTTTCTGGAATCTCTGTGTTTCACATCATAGAAATCTCTGACTTTTAAAGAAACTAAAGGGAAATGTGATAACCATGGAAAAAGAAAGTTTTAATTGTTGTTATCCTAGTCTAAATGTTAAAAAGCTTCTATTCCTAGTTCGTAACGATCCAGAGTTGGAACAGAGCCCTTTGTTTCATAGATGTCCTAATAGTTCAGGTCTTAATTAGTTTGACTTCTCAGCTCTAAAATTAAAAACGATGAACATGCCACCATGTCTCTAACATCTCTACTGTGCTTCTCCCACAAGGAAATATAAGCATAGCACTCTTGATCTTGAACAGTTTTTAAGCTCGAGTTGAAATGAAGATTGTTGAAAATACAAAGTATTACAACAGTTTGTGTATATATCTTCACTAAAACTAGACATGAAACCCTTTACTATTTTAATTTTGTTGCCAGTCTTCAGATTCTTAATTCTTGCAGAATAACATGGAAATAGGATCTTATATTTCTAGATATAAAATGCCCAATGATATAGTGCTAACTAGTTAATTCTAAAAATAGAATCTAAAAATAAATAAATATGCACTGAAATACAAGGTTAAATATATACCATCAATTAACAAGGTCTGAATAAAGATTTAAAAGGCCACATTTTTAATATTGTTTCCACACTTCAAGCCAATGGAGGACTGTAGATTAAAGGTGATGGACTTGAAGATCTCTGATTTTAAATTTTCTTGGCAGGAGAATAATCTTTGTAACACAATACTAAGACTGCATGACTGCATAAGCAGTGCTCTAGGGCTATTATTTTTTCTTACCCAAGAGTACATGCACATTTTAAGAGAAAAACTCTGATGACAACTAAGTTTTCAATTCTTCAAGATATTATTCTGTATATCATTATCTGCTTTTGTCATGAAATTAATATAAATGTACTGTATCAAATTATAAAATATAGAAAGCAGAAAAATAAACATAAAATGTTTTATAATCTTTAAAGACTGTTGTTTTTACTATTCTTGTCAGTTACTCTACTCTACTTTTGGACTTCATATTCCATGAATATTGCATCTTTCCTAGTTTTTAACTTTCTGCCTGTTATCTTTATCATTTTCTATTAATGTTGCCATTCTTTCTTGCTGAAATTAATATTTTTAGGCTTTCTTTTCAAGGCTATAAGTTGATTTTTACATGTCTTATTTAGTGCACATTATTTGCATTTTTCATGTTTGCAGTTTTTCTAATCATATCATAAAACATATCTCCAATCTTACTGTTTCCAAAATTAAAAAATTCAAAGTCTTCTCAAAGCTCCCTGAAAAATGACAATTTTCTAGTGGTCCTTCCAGCAACTCTATTTCTCTGAAATATATTTGCTTTTGTTCCCCAGATATTTTCTGTTCTTTAGAATTACCAAATCTCTCTATATGACTTGTTCTATTTTTTTCTCTTTTATTATCTCTCCATATGATAGTTTATAGACTATCATAATTTGGTAGCTAAGAGGAATTCTACATATGTGCAACTCTTCTAATTTTACAGTCACGTAATAAAGAAGGGAAAAGCTTAGCTTTTCTAAAGTGTTATTTTTCTAGCACTGAATTCTTGTTCTTCTATCAGCACGGTTCAGTAGAAACTATAGATGAAGGCAACTGTGGCAGTCATCCTTATCTTGGACCTGTTTGTCTTCTTTGTAATTCATGGATGGTTCTGTGTTCTTCTCTACCCAGCATGACCATTGTCATCAGAAACTGGTGTTATTTTTGTTCTTGGTTAAGTGTGATGAGCACTTTATTGTCCTCCCATGTCTCCTTTCAAGGAAGGACCTGTAGTTTGGTTGTTGAGAGTATTGTCAACAAGCGTACTTCAGGTGTCAGCTCCTTTAGAAAGTGCCTTAATTGCAGAAAGTCAGTTTATCCAAGGCCACAGCCCTTCCCAGGAAGATCTACCTACAGTGACCAACTGATGAGGTAATAAAGGCCTGGACATTTTGACTCACCTCAGGACAACTCATATATAGAAGACCATATCCAGGCCTTTCCACTGAGTTGACCAACCTATAACTGGATTCTTTTTCTTTGTTTTAATTTAAATTTATTTATTTTAATTGGAGGCTAATTGCTTTACAATATTGTATTGGTTCTGCCACANCAGGACAACTCATATATAGAAGACCATATCCAGGCCTTTCCACTGAGTTGACCAACCTATAACTGGATTCTTTTTCTTTGTTTTAATTTAAATTTATTTATTTTAATTGGAGGCTAATTGCTTTACAATATTGTATTGGTTCTGCCACACATCAACATGAATCCGCCACAGGTATACCTTTTTAATCACGTAACTTCTCCTTTTGCTAAACTGCTGTCTTTCTTAATCCTAACATTAAGCTCTGTCCCTGAATCAGCTCCCAGAGGAATCCACCATGCAGCAATAAAGTATATGGAATGACCACAGACATTTTGACCAAGTATGAACTCGCAAGCCTAGTGAGTTTACAGGAAAACATATTCATATCTACATCTAGTCTCAACTGATTATCCAAAGTCTTCTTTGTAATGTCACCCTTTACTTCTAACTAGAAGTTTGCATTGGAAATCATTTGATTGTTTTGCTCCTTTATTTTCCCTCTGGGATCTTATTTTATTCATTGTAAACAATGAATCATTTGACCCTTCCTTAAATCCAGTTTCTGTTTCTTAATAATTCTTAATAATTCTCTTTCTTAATAATTCAGAAATTCTGAAAAGCTTCTGGCTTGTGTATGATAAAATTGTCCTAGATTCTTACAGTTGTATAGTTTGCTTTCTGATTATTTTCATTGAAGTTTTGAAGAGTTCTCAGGAATGCTATAAGCATAAACTCAGATCACCCACCTCGAAGCAAATGCCACTGACATATTTTTGGTATCAAAATTAATGTCTTTTACCACCACAGAGAACATTGGAATTCACTGAAACAAAGTGATTATTATTACAGTGTTTTCCTATATGCACTAATGATATTTCAAGGCTAAATTGATATAAGTTATTATATTAAAATAATTTTAATTGTAAAGAACAATTGGTTCAAATAAGATAACTGGCAAAAAAGCAAAACAGGTTGTTTTACTCAGAATAGTTACAATTGGAATTAGAAGTATTGATTTAAGAAACCATCCAGTCTGGATTTGAATCCCCATCATTCCAATATTTGCCTCATTATTAGTGGTGTTGATACTAATTTTGCTTAAGTGTGGGGACAGCTAACTCAAATTGAAGGAGAATTTAATATTTAATGCAATAAGATTTCCTGAAATAAAAGCTTAGTACTATGGTTTTGTCACAAGGAGAGTGGGATTTTGGGAATATTTTTAATATCCCTTCCACTCAGTTTTCTCATGTATAAGTATAAATGAAAAAAATTGTATACATATATATATATGTGTGTGTGTATATATATATATATGTATATGTGTGACTGTCTTACAAACATGTTAGCATTGTAAACATGTAAAACATCATCACTGTCATTCCCTTCCTCAACCCATCTTCAGAAAAATCCTTTCCCAAAGTTTATGAAAGTTTCTCACCATGGGGCTCAGGGGTCAAGGACCATGTTGTTATACCAAAACTGACTTACCTGACTTATTTATTAAGGAGAAACATCTAGAATGTGATAGTAGCTAATCTTTGAATTAAAAAATTTTAATTCAAATATTTATTTATTTACTCAGTATATTAAGATAAAAACTGGATATTACCATTTTTACTTATCAATAGAACCATCAATTGTTCCTTTAATTAATAATGCTTTAGGATATACACAGATAATTGTCTGTGCGTGTATGATGGTGATAAGCAGCCAAAAGGAAACTGGCTCACTAGGGTTTCAATCTAGTCTAGTCATTGGACTAAACATCCTGGAAACCATGGAAACAAGAAAAAACTCACTCATAGGGTACAACATAGAGGATTTTCAGCTTGCTAAAAAGTCTTGTCAAAAATTTGTGGTGGAAAAGTGTGAAACAATTTGATGTTGTAAATGGTGTCATACATTTCAGGAGTATTAATTCTATGAGCTGGCCCAAAATTTCATTTGGGTTTTACTATATGAATGAATGTTTTGGCCAACCTAATAAATATTAATTCCTGAGGAAGATTTATAGAAATCATCATCTAAAACTATCAACCCTATGGCTAAACTATAAAACCTGCAATCTTTAGTGTGGAGTACATTTATTATCTGTACTTTTGTGTATACATCAATGTGTTGTCAACTGCAGATAATTCAGTCTATTCCAGCTCTGGCCGTAGCATAGTAAACATGAACTCTAGAGATGAATGTAATAATCAAAGTGGAGAATTGTGACTTAGATAAGAGACTTTGGAGTTGAAGGCCTAGGTTTGTATCCTCTCTCTATTACCTCCATGAAATGCAATTTTTCCACCTTTCCATTTACTCAAATGTTGAGTGTCAGTACTTACATTCTCAGAGCCTTTAAACCCTCATATTAATGTAATATTAGCCATTAGATAAGATATATAATAGTCAAAAAGGTATATAATAATAATACTAGGAGCCACTAACAAATGTCAAATGATTTGACAACCCACATTAGAAAATAAAATTTTGTTTCTTCACTCATTTTGCTATATTAATTATTTTCACATTGAATTGCTACCTATATCCCTGTAGTTCTCATATTTGTTGTTCTCATATTTTTTGTTCAAAGCACTGATGTCTAAATTTTATACATATATATGTAAAAGACTTCAAAAGTAATACTGCAAAAAGCAAAAGAATATGCACAACAGTAAACTTATTGAGAATTTCTAGATCCTATCAGTAGCTTTCTAATTCTATTATTTTCCAGTTGAGCTATTTCAAATCCTGAAAGATGATGCTATTCATATTTTTTGTTCAAAGCACTGATGTCTAAATTTTATACATATATATGTAAAAGACTTCAAAAGTAATACTGCAAAAAGCAAAAGAATATGCACAACAGTAAACTTATTGAGAATTTCTAGATCCTATCAGTAGCTTTCTAATTCTATTATTTTCCAGTTGAGCTATTTCAAATCCTGAAAGATGATGCTAGGAAAGTGCTGCACTCAATATGCCAACAAATCTGCAAAGCTTAGCAGTGGCCACAGGACTAGAAAAGGTATTCATTTCAATCCCAAAGAAAGGCATGATAAAAATGTTCAAAGTAATACACAATTGCACTCATCTCACATGCTAGCAAAGTAATGCTCAAAATTCTCCAAGCCAGGCTTCAACAGTAAGTAAGCTGCGAACTTCAAGCTGTATTTAGAAAAGGCAGAGGAACCAGAGATCAAACTGACATCATCTGTTGGATCATGGAAAAAGCAAGAGAGTTCCAGTAAAACATATACTTTTGCTTTATTGATTGCACAAAACCTTTGACTTTGTAGATCACAAAAAACTGTGGAAAATTTTTCAAATGATGGGAATACCAGACCACCTGACTTGCCTTTTGAGAAATCTAAATGCAGGTCAGGAAGCAACAGTTAGAACTAGACATGGAAAAACAGACTGGTTCCAAATCGGGAAAGGAGTACTTCAAGGGTATATATTGTCACCCTGCTTATTTAACTTCTATGCAGAGTACATCATGCAAAATGCTGGACTGGATGAAGCACAAGCTGAAATCAAGATTGCTGCAATAAATATCAATAACCTCAGATATGCAGATGACACCACCCTTATGGCAGAAAGCAAAGAACTAAAGAGCCTCTTGATTCAAGGGAAAGAGGAGAGTGAAAAAGTTGGCTTTAAACTCAGCATGCAGAACACTAAGATCATGGCATCCAGTACCATTACTTCATGGCAAATAGATGGGGAAACAATGGAAACAATGAGAGAATCTATTTTGGGGGGCTCCAAAATGACTGCAGATGATGCTTGCAGCCATGAAATTAAAAGACACTAGCTCCTTGGAAGAAAACATATGACCAGCCTAGACAGTATTAAACAGTAGAGACATTACTTTGCCAGCAAAGGTCCATCTAGTCAAAGCTATGGTTTTTCCAGTAGTCATGTATGGATGTGAGAGTTGGACTATAAAGAAAGCTGAGTGTCAGTGAATTGATGCTTTTGAACTGTGGTGTTGGAGAAGATTCTTGAGAGTCCTTTGGACTGCAAGGAGAGCAAACCAGTCAATCCTAAAAGAAATCAATCCTGAATATCCATTGGAAGGACTGATGCTGAAGCTGAATCTGCAATACTTTGGCCACCTGACGCAAAGAACTGACTCATTGGAAAAGACACTGGTGTTGGAAAGATTGAAGGCAGGAGGAGAGGGGACGGGGAAGGCAATGGCACCCCACCCCAGTACTCTTGCCTGGAAAATCCAATGGACGGAGTAGCCTGGTGGGCTGCAGTCCATGGGGTCACTAACAGTCGGACAGACTGAGCGACTTCACTTTCACTTTTCTCTTTCATGCATTGGAGAAGGAAATGGCAACCCACTCCAGTATTCTTGCCTGGAGAATCCCAGAGATGGGGGAGCCTGGTGGGCTGCCGTCTATGGGGTCACACAGAGTCGGACATGACTGAAGTGACTTAGCAGCAGCAGCAGGAGAGGGGAAGACAGAGGATGAGATTGTTGGATGTGATTACCGACTCAATGGAGATGAGTTTGAGCAAGCTCCAGGAGTTGGTGATGGACAGGGAAGTCTGGTGTGCTGTAGTCCATGGGGTTGCAAAGAGTTGGACATAACTGAGTGACTGAACTGAACTGATCAATAACTTTCTCCTTCATAACAGATTTATGAGATGTTTGTGAAATCCAATGAAGATTAATCAGAATGTTCGGTTGTAATGAGTAAATATAGCATTTAGTTTCTAAAGCAAGTTCTGCCATAACCCATTTTATTATATATGTCTGGTACTGTCATGGACCATATTGATGTCTAATGCACATGTTTCAGGGAGTTTGTAATCCCAGAAGACCCTTATCACTAGGATGGAAAACTCCTCACTGATGACTGTGTACCCTGACTACAATGAGGACAGAAGCAAGCAGGCATGTGCCACTGAACATAATGAATGACCCTCACAGAAGGAATGCTCTGTCTCTGAAAAGGGACACATGGGTCGGCCTAGTGCAGAGAAAGATCTGGTCTTCTTCAACACTGATTTAAACTATGGTTGGTGATGTAAACCCTGCACATGGGCCAGTGTTTTTCAGGAAACTAGTTCTGCATGAGATGGGGGACTGCCACAGATCCAGGCTTTTCAAAATGTGGATGGAATATTTTTAACCAGTCCATTTTTATTCAGATTTTTATTTCACTTATAATTTTTAGCCAGCATAATTTCAAAATTTCTCTCTGTAGTACTTTTCAAATAAAAGCTATTGATGCATCTGAAAGTTTTGAATGTCCTTAAGGATCACACTCCCTTTCTGAAGAACTAAATTTGCCATTTCCTATTATTGTCTTATCTTTAAATGGGAACAATCTCTCTTTACATTCTAATCTGGGCTCAGAGGCAGTAAATAAAGAACTTAGGCCCATTTAATTCATTTTATGATTAATTACATTATGAAAAGATGTTCGCATCAGTTTTCTTTACCTAAAATCACTTAGTATTTGACATGTTATTAGAGCTCTGTTATAGTAAGATTTCAGTATATTTTTCCTTTAGAAATGATATTTTCAAGAGAACAAAAACAATTGATAGGAATGTAATAACTAAAACTGTAAAAACAAAAAAATATATTGAAAATAAAAGGGAAAAAATCACTATACTTATGAGTTACAAAAAATTTTTATATTTAGGTCTATAAAAATTGAAGAATTAAAGCCAAATGTTCGGTGTCCCTTAGTAAGAGAACAAATTCTGTATTTAGCACAAATACATGTAACATATTTTTAATGACAAGTATCTCCTAAACCTTGACCTTCTTGTGGTCAATAAAAAGCTAATAAAACATATTTTTCTAATGGAAAAAAATGTGCATGAAAATATTGGACAAAGTCATCAATTATCTAAAAACAATTGCCTTAAACTGGATACTTCAAAGTGTAAGCTACCTGATAGCACACATTTTGCATGTTTTTAACGTAAACAAGTCATGACAATATCAGATCTAAATTCCTTATAAATTTAAATCATTCAATTTTGAACTGCTAGCTTGAAAAACATGCTAATTTTTATCTTTACTATCTCTTGATCTTAGATATATATGAATTTTTACTCACAATAAAAGTGAAAGTCATTCTCTGTCATGTCCAACTCTTCATAACCCCATGGATTGTCCATGAAATTCTCCAGACCAGAATACTGGAGTGTAGCCTCCCAACCCAGGGATCAAACCCGGGTCTCCTAAACTGCAGGCAGATTCTTTACCAGCTGAGCCATAAGGGAAGCCCAAGAATACTGGTGTGGGTAGCCTATGCCTTCTCCACCCAATCTTCCGGACCCAGGACTCAAACCTGGGTCTCCTGCATTGCAGGTGGATTCTTTACCAGCTGAGCTATCAAGGAAGCAAACTCAAAATAGATATAGTACATTTTATATTTATATTTAAGATAATTTTGCCTAGTGCTTTAAAATCTTTGCTGGTTTCAATTTTAGCTACCACAAAAGAGTATATAGCATTAATTTCTGGACATGGCAGGTATAACTCATTTTTTAAATCTCTTCTTACTGTTTAAAACACTAAGTGGTTTAAATTCTTCAAATATACATGAAAATGGGAAAATAAAACAAAGTGAAACTAGATGCTTTTAATCCCACCTAACTGTGGTAACCCATGCCTCAAGTATCAGGATGACATTTATGACACCATGGCAATATTTTGAGAGGAAATTATCATTGTGCGAATATATTTCATGGTACCCACAGTCCCAGGGTGCATATATATCTGTGAAGGGAAATAGCTTGTGTCACTTGTCACAAAATGCAAATTATTGTCATTGTTCAGTCGCTCAGTCCTATTCAAGTCTTTGTGACACCATGGATGGCAGCATGCCCGGCTTCCCTGTCCTTCACTATCTCCCAGGGTTTGCCCAAATTCACGTCTGTTGAGCCAGTGATGCTATATATCTATTTCATCTTCAATCGCTCCCTTCTCCTCCTGTCCTCAATCTTACCCAGCATTAGGGTCTTTTCCAATGAGTTGGTTATTCCCATCAGGTGTCCAGAGGATTAGAGATTCAGCTTCAGCACCAGTCCTTCCAATGAATATTCAGGGTTGATTTCCTTTCAGATTGGTTTGATCTCCTTGCTGTCCAAAGGACTCTCAAGAGTTTTCTCTAGCACCACAACTTGAAAGCATTAATTCTTTGGTGCTCAGCCTTCTTTATGATTCAGCTCTCACATCCAACTCTCACATCCATACATGACGACTGGAAAACCATAGCTTTGACTAGATGGACCTTTGTTGGCAATGTAATGTCTCTGCTTTTTAATACATTGTCTAGGTTTGTCATACCTTTTCTTCCAAGGAACAAGTGTCTTTTAATTTCATGGCTGCAGCCACCATCATCAATGATTTTAGAGCCCTAGAAAATAAAATCTGTCACTGTTTCCACTTTTTTCCCATCTATTTGTGATAAAGTTATGGGACTGGATGCCATGATCTTAGTTTTTTGAAGGTTGAGTTTTAAGTCAGCTTTTTCATTCTCCTCTTTCACTTTCATCAAGAGGCTCTTTAGTTCCACTTCACTTTCTGCCACTACAGGGTATCATCTGTGTATCTGAGGTTGTTGATATTTCTCCCACAATATACGTCAGTATGCCTTAACTTCATAACAGAACTGAAGTCTCTGATGCCAAAAGCAAGAAAGCATTGTCTCCTTAACCTACTTGTTGATAAAGTATCAATGGTGACATCCCCAGTTTTCCCTCAGTAAAAGTTAATTCACCTTGACATAGAACCAACCATTAAAGTAGTCCATTTATCTTTTCTTGATTTGATTAGACAAAGTTTGTCTTATATTGCTTTGGCTAGTGTGAATCATGATCTGTGGGCATTCCTAGAAGATTTAAGCATAGGCCCTAAGCCATTAAATAATTTTTTTCCAGGAAAAACAAAAGAGAAAATAAGTTAACTGAGAAAAATAATGAAGAAAGAGACGCATAAGCTGGGTTGTGTGTGCTTTCTAAGTCGCTTCAGTCGTGTCTGACTTTTTGTGACCCCATGGCCTGTAATGCACTAGGCTTCTCTGTCCATGAGATTCACCAGGCAAGAATATTGGAGTGGGTTGCCACGCCCTCCTCCAAGGGATCTTCCTGACCCAGGGATTGAACTTGCATCTCTTAAGTCTCCTGCATTGGCAGACAGGTCTTTACCACTAGTAATGACCACTATGATCCCCCTGGGAAACCTACAACCTGAGTCATGTCACACTAAAAGTTCTTGATGTTTATCTCAGTTACTACTGAGCTGGCTGGCCTCTGTCTTAGATATTTGAAAAGCTGCCAACATTAGCTTAGCTCCATTTCTAAACAAATAAAACCCAACAGAGACATATTTTATACTCAAAATGCTTATTTTAGCCATTGGCCATGTTCAATAACTTGAAGTACATTCTCTATGGAGCTGCAAGATTCACTCCAGGCAAAGGAACGTCAGTTAGTAGAGTATCAGTAGTAGACATATTTTATACTCAAAATGCTTATTTTAGCCATTGGCTATGTTCAATAACTTGAAGTACATTTTCTATGGAGCTGCAAGATTCACTCCAGGCAAAGGAACATCAGTTAATGTTTATACTCATATGCATTTTATCTCTCTTCCTCCTTCTCCAACTCCTCTTTCTTCTTCCAATTTCTCTTCACTCTTCCTTCTCTTTTTCTTAAAATTCATCTTCTGAATCCTTCAGGGATGTTTCCTCCTAAGTGTTTACGTCAATTTATTCACAGAAAATTTATTGAGAAGCAAGAGGCTTTTGGATCCTATCTTTGGAAACATAACTCTAAATTCCTCCCCTAGGTTCTCAACATTGACATTCTCTGGAGAATGTACAGCCCAGATTAGGCTAAGAAGTTTACATCCAGCCTTTCTCCACCATCCCATGCAGTATACCATCTTTTAAAATAAATTATGCTCGGATAGTACACAATATATTATGAACTACAACTTTGGTTCAGTTAAATCCCAAATCCAGATATTTAGAATATATCAGTGAATAAAACATAAGCTAACTCCATCAGTTCACTTTTACATATTTAACGTGATAGATAATCATGGCTAATGAGTCAGCAATGGAAATACTGGTGCTAAAAGAGCTGGGATTTCCAGAGTCGATGTTTCATTCCTGGTTTGACACTCACAAGGGAAGTGATCTTGTTTAGCTTAACTTCTCTGAATTTTAATTCCTTTGTCAGTAGAATGGGAATAACACTAATAAATTACTGTTACAATAACTTCTGGGGTAATAACTTACCCCATAGGTTGTTGTGATGATTGCATGTGTACTTGCATGCTAAATCACTTCAGTCATGTCCAGCTCTTTGCAACTCCATGGATTGTAGCCACCAGGCGCCTCTGTCCATGGGGATTTACCAGGCAAGAATATCAGACTGGGTTGCCATGCCCTGCTCCAGGGGATCTTTCTGACCCAGGGATCAAGCCCACGTCTCTTAAGTCTCCTGCATTAGTAGGTGGATACTTTACCAGTAGGACCCCTTGGAAAGCCCTGTCATGATGATTAAATATCTATAAAACATTTACATGCAGCTTTGTTTAGTATTCATTTATTATCAGACTTAGTCACTTTGTGTAATGCACAGTGAAATAAAATAATAAAAGATAAATTAAACACAAATATTATATATTATAGTATAGTGTGTAACATCCAAAATAATAACTATTATTATTTTACTCTAGAAATCTCTTTAATGCTTTCCACATTTTACAAATGATGATCAAAAAAAGTCAAATAAATAATTCTCCTTCTGTCATAGCCTTAAGCCATCCAAATAATGACTGGAAAACTAATGACTTTTCACCAGCCTTGAGGAAAGGATATTGACCTTTGGAAAACCTGAAAAATTGAATGATGTCCACTTGTTAATAAAGTTGGATTTATACCAAGTGAATAATACATTCAATTATACTTATGTTTTTGTGAAACTCAATAAGTCTTTCCCTCTAACTAATTTCCCTAGTAATAAATCCATTACAAAGCACTGATACACATTAAAAACAGCTCTGACAAATAACTCATGTTCTTGGCCCTAAGCCACACTTCAAAATTCTGTGTTCTTTTCTACAGTCCTTGGATAGTAAGCATGGATTATCTTTAATATATCATGAACTGAAAGCTGTATTGAGCAATATTTTAGGTCATAGAAAAAAGTTACTCAAGTGAAAAAAAAGTTTATATTCATTGATAATTTTATGAATCTCTTTTTCTCTCTTACACTACACACACATATATATTTGTACACTCCTGAATATGAATAAACAAAGGTTCCCCCTTCTTACCTTTTATAATAATCTGGTTATTGGCAATATTCCTAAAGTTATACATTTTATCATAGAAAGTCATGTTAAAGAACAATGAGGTAGGCATATATGATGAATCCAGAGGGTGATTTAAAGAAAATATAATTGTGAACACACCATGTGGATCTGAAACATGAAATGAGTGGGAAAGTCTTCTCCACTTATTCCTAGAAAAAATGCAAATTGAAGACTTCTGGATCAAAGCATCTGAGCCTTGTTGTTTACTTTGTTATTCTCATTTGTTAACTAGAGGCAACTATCTTGATTAAATTAGAAAATATTGTGCATTTTTCTCACACATCCAATATGTGATACTTAAAAATAACTGATGGGGATAGAATGATAAAATAAAGCATATTATAAAGATTCTGGTAGCTGCTTTTTCTGAAGGCAAGGTGATTAGTAGATTCGAAAGATGTATAGAAAGTGAAAGAAAAAGGTGAAAGTGAAAGTCGCTGAGTTGTGTCCAGCTCTTTGCGACCCCCTGGACTATACAGTCCATGGAATTCTCCAGGCCAGCATACTGGAGTGGCTAGTCTTTCCCTTCTTCAGTTGATCTTCCTAACCCAAGGACGGAAGCCAGGTCTCCTGCATTGCAGGCAGATTCTTTACCAGCTGAGCCACAAGGGAAGCCCAAGAATGCTTGAGTGGGTAGCCTATCACTTCTCCAGCAGATCGTCCCAACCTAGGAGTCAAACAGGGTCCCCGGCATTGCAGATGGATTCTTTACCAACTGAGCTATCTAAATCCTAATAAGAACCACCAATATTTGATATGAGACCTGTTCGGAAAGAAGAATACTTGATAGGCGTATCTCTGTGACTACTTAGTGTCATTGCTATTTTAAGTGTTACCTTAACTTCACTTTCACTTTTCACTTTCATGCATTGGAGAAGGAAATGGCAACTCACTCCAGTGTTCTTGCCTGAGGAATCCCAGGGATGGCAGAGCCTGGTGGGCTGCTGTCTATGGGGTTGTACAGAGTCGGACACGACTGAAACGACTTAGCAGCAGCAGCAACTCAACATTTCGGGATGTTTGGAATCATTGATGACCATTCTGGGTTGCTAATAGCTGCTTTCCTTAAGCAAGCTTTGTCTCAAAGGAGAACCANCAACCCACTCCAGTGTTCTTGCCTGGAGAATCCCAGGGACGGGGGAGCCTGGTGGGCTGCCATCTATGGGGTCGCACAGAGTCGGACACGACTGAAGTGACTCAGCAGCAGCAGCAGCAGCTCCTGCATTGCAGGCAGATTACTGTCAAGCCACCAGGGAAGCCCGATAAAAGCACAATTCCAGTATTTAACCTGAACTCATGTTTTATATGAAACTTTTTCTTAGTTCTCAATTTTGATCCTAGTCAATAAGCCAATATTCCCTGGTGGCTCAGATGGTAAAGAATCTGCCTAAAATTCAGGAGACCCAGGTTTGATCCCTGGGTTGGGAAGATTCCCTAGAGTAGGAAATGGCAATCCACTCCTGTGTGCTTGCTTAGAGAATTCTGTGGACAGAGGAGCCTGGTGGGCTATAGTCCATGGGATTGCAAAGAGTCAGATGTGACTGAGCAGCTAACACTTTGGCTTTCCTAATAGGCCAGTTCTGATTTTGACCTTTTTTTACATACCAATCAATGTGAAGAATTGTTACTGGATGACAGTCTTAGCTTCTACTTAAAATATGTTGACTTTGTGAGACCGTGCTAAATCACCATTCCTGTGTCTTTCATCTCTTGATGGTGCCTTACTCTCTGCCTAGTGAGATGTGGTATTTTGTATATTTGTCTATATTCTTGATATGTAAAGAGAGTTTTAAAGTCTTCCAGTTGGTCCTTCCAAATGTAAAAAATCTCACTCTGTATTCAGAACTAATATGGTGATTATGCCACTTACTGAGTTTATCTATTCAGCTGTATACTCAGGATCTAAAGAAATTATCACAGAATAGGCTTATGGTTCCATGGGCTCACCATGAGGTGGACTAGATTAAATGTATTTATCATGTGACCCCAAAACACTTGCGCTCAAGCTAGTGAGTGAAAAAATAGTAACATTATGGGTTATAAGAGTTGATGTTAGCTGATAGTTAATATCCAATTACCAAAATTCAGTATGTATTTCTGACATTATTGCAAAGTCCATCTTTTAATTTAGAGGGTTCTAGGTTTATAAATTTATTCAGGTCTGAAAGGTGAGCACAAGGCTGTCATACTCTACTCCTGTACCTCAAGTCAATCCTTTCTTTGCCAGTCCATAGTACAGACATTTTTTAGTTACTCATTAAATAGGGACCTTAGTGGACTGCCCATTAGTTTAGGGAACTCATGATCAGTTAGATACTAGCAGAGAAGCACCTTTGGGTATGAGCTAATCCATACCTTGGAAGCACATGTTGTATTAGAACAGACTGTACTAAGATCTCCAGACCTGCAGAAGTCAGAGTCAGAGAAAGTACAGTTTAGGAAGGTGCTTTCTCCCTTCTGTCCTCTAGAAGCTGAGATGTGTATTTTGAGAGTCAGTGTAATTTACCTAGTTTAGAGGATATACTTTATCCTAGAAGACTGCATTTCATACCCACAGAGTAGATGTCAGTTGTGATAACTGAAGATCAACTATTGCCAGTTGATAGGATACATAATAAGAACAGTGACTACTGTTATATCAGCTTATTGCCAGCTTCTTTCATGGTGAAGTGTATTGTCTGGTTAGGAGCAATATTTTAGGAGAGATAGCATGGTGTACACAAGACGTTCAGTGAGTGCAGATATTGGCATAGGCATCATGGGCAGCCAAGGCAGGTTTGCCTAAAGTTGTACATGTGCATTGAAACTTTTCCTTCTCTGACACCTGTAAGGCTCCTTGAGGCTGTAACCATTCTGTTTTCTAGATGACTATCATATTAAAGGCATTGTATATATTGTTTCTAGGCCAGGGTTAATTTTTCCTTTTTTCCCCTACTGAATGTACATACACTAATCTCCAACAGAATATATTATTTCCTGGAGTACTAGAGAAATGATGTATTATTTTGTAACTTTTTGTACTTTTTTGTAACTTTCTTTTTATTCCTCATCCCTGTTCATTTCATGTTGAAAATTGATTATTCAGTGTTCAACTGAATTGCTTTTCTTAATACACAAAGAATAAGTATATTCTGCCTCTAAAGGTTCATAATATTTTGGATCTCTTTGCAGCTCTTTATAGCTAGTTAATTGTGCATATCCCTTACTTTATAAGCTGATCCATGTACTTCATTTTACAAATGAAAAAGCTGAGATTTGGTGTCTTAAAGGACTTACTTAAGAGTTCACAGGTACCTTCCAGAGAAGATCAGAATTTTTTAAAAAAGATAATCAAAATCAAATAACATACTTCTGTAGAAAGGAAGTAATTTTTTTTCTTTTCATTGTTTTTTAAGATTCAGAAGGCAGGGTTCTTTATTAGTATTTCTTAGGAAAGATTTTATAATAGGAACATTAATTTTTATAATAGTAATGACTACATTGTATTACTTGATATTCATTTTTAATAGGAAGAACTCAAAAGAGAGATGAAAGAAAACACAGTTACTCTCAAAGAAAAAAAAGACAAGGTAAGAGTTTTATATAATTCTCATGAATTTCTTTATAACCATTTTGTTTTCTAACATCTATTTAGTAAATTTTTTATCATAAATTGGAAAATAACATCAAAAATATATCACACAAAAGATGTGGTACCAACATAAAATGGAATAGTACTCAGCCATTGAAAAGAACAAAATAATACCATTTGCAGCAATGGACCTAGAGATTGTCATACTGAATGAAGTCAGAGAAAGAACTATACGTATGGTCACTTATATGTAGAATCTAAAAAAAGGCTATAAATGAACTTATCTACAAAACAAAAATAGAGTTACAGATGTAGAAATTAAATCTATGATTACCAGGGAGTAAGGGGTTGGACTGTGAAGAAGGCTGAGTGCCGAAGAATTGATGCTTTTGAACTGTGGTGTTGGAGAAGACTCTTGAGAGTCCCTTGGACTGCAAGGAGATCCAACCAGTGCATTCTGAAGGAGATCAGCCCTGGGATTTCTTTGGAAGGAATGATGCTAAGGCTGAAACTCCAGTACTTTGGCCACCTCATGCGAAGAGTTGACTCATTGGAAAAGACTTTGATGCTGGGAGGGATTGGGGGCAGAAGGAGAAGGGGATGACAGAGGATGAGATGGCTGGATGGCATCACTGACTCAATGGACATGAGTCTGAGTGAACTCCGGGAGTTGGTGATGGCCAGGGAGGCTTGGCGTGCTGTGATTCTTGGGGTCACAAAGAGTCGGACACGACTGAGCGACTGAACTGAACTGACCTGAACGGGTTGGGAAAGGATAAATTGAAAGATTGGAATTGATATATATATATACACTGCTGCTACTGCTCTTGCTAAGTCACTTCAGTCATGTCTGACTCTGTGCGACCCCATAGATGGCAGCCCACCAGGCTCCCCCATCCCTGGGATTCTCCAGGCAAGAACACTGGAGTGGGTTGCCATTTCCTTCTTCAATGCATGAAAGTGAAAAGTGAAAGTGAAGTCGCTCAGTTGTGTCTGACTCTTAGCGACCCCATGGACTGCAGCCTACCAGGCTCCTCTGCCCATGGAATTTTCCAGGCAAGAGTACTGGAGTGGGTTGCNGAACACTGGAGTGGGTTGCCATTTCCTTCTTCAATGCATGAAAGTGAAAAGTGAAAGTGAAGTCGCTCAGTTGTGTCTGACTCTTAGCGACCCCATGGACTGCAGCCTACCAGGCTCCTCTGCCCATGGAATTTTCCAGGCAAGAGTACTGGAGTGGGTTGCCATTGCCTTCTCCAATATACACACTACTATATATAAAATAGATAACTATTAAAGACCTCCTATATAGCTCAGGGACTTCTACTGTAATGGCCTATATGGGAAAAGAATCTAAACAAGATTGGATATATGCATATGCATACATATAACAGATTCACTTTGCTATACACCTGAAGCTAACACAATGTTATAAATCAACTATACCCCCCAAATTTTTTAAAATATATATCACACAATTTCATTTCCAAAATTGTTTCTTTATTAATCCAAAAGCATTAGCTGAAACATTTCAAAGCATCTGTCATTTGGAAATTTAAAGAAGATTTTAATCTTTTAAAATTTTTATTATAGTATTAAATTAGGTACATTTGTGTTTCTCTCTTGAGAAATTTCCAATGTTAGAGGGAAACCATTTCATTTAAAAAGTCTAAAGCTCATGTTTAGATTATGTCTAATTTTGAGTTTTTGAGAGGGCTAAACAAATCACATCTTGCTTCTTAAATCTGAACCAGTTGAGAAAGGTGGTGAAAATCAAAATAGTATCTTTTCAGTTCAGTTCAGTTCAGTTGCTCAGTCGTGTCTGACTCTTTGCAACCCCATGAATTGCAGCACGCCAGGCCTCCCTGTCCGTCACCATCTCCCGGAGTCCACCCAAACCCATGTCCATTGAGTCAGTGATGCCATCCAACCATCTCATCCTCTGTCGTCCCCTTCTCCTCCTGCCCTTAGTCTTTCCCAGCATCAGGGTCTTTTCCAATGAGTCACCTCTTCGCATCAGGTGGCCAAAGTATTGGAGTTTCAGCTTCAACATCAGTCCTTCATCTTTATTACTGACAAACAGTATTGGATAATGTGGCTTATATTTGAAGAAAACAGGATTTCTTAATCCTGAAATCCCAAATTAAACAAGTTTATCTACTCTTGTCATAGATAGAGCTGGATTAGGACAAGTCTACCCACTTGAATGACCTGTTCTTTTAAGATACATGGCATAGAGGAGAATGTGTGCTTCTTCGGTTACCCAAGGGGAGAAATAAGGAAGAGGCTGAACTATATGTCCACAATTAATCCTTCCATATTCAAAGTGAAAGTGAAGTCGCTCAGTTGTGTCCAACTCTTTGCAACCCCGTGGACTGTAGCACACCAGGCTCCTCTATCCATGGGATTCTCCAGGCAAGAATACTGGAGTGGGTTGCCATTTCCTTCTCCAGGATATCTTCCTGTCCCAGGGATCGAACCCAGGTCTCCTGCATGGCAGGCAGACGCTTTAACCTCTGAGCCACCAGGCCCTGTTAAGTCATTGCTCTTCCCCTAAGGAAGCAGAGAGAGGTTAGGAATGTAAGGAAGCATCAAGTATGAAAAAGGAAGGTTATATTCAGCTTCTAATATATTTGGTAATATAGGATATTACAGAAGATATCTTCCTGTCCCAGGGATCCAACCCAGGTCTCCTGCATGGCAGGCAGACGCTTTAACCTCTGAGCCACCAGGCCCTGTTAAGTCATTGCTCTTCCCCTAAGGAAGCAGAGAGAGGTTAGGAATGTAAGGAAGCATCAAGTATGAAAAAGGAAGGTTATATTCAGCTTCTAATATATTTGGTAATATAGGATATTACAGAAGAGTGTTCTTGCAAGTTTTAGTTGAAATGATTAAATATTCTTTATACATAGTGATGTAGTCTCCTAAGTTTCCACAGAAGTTGCTCTGACTGTAAACTGAAGATAACAGAGTTGTTGAGAACAGTTCAGTTGTTAAGGTATAGATGGTGCTTTAATTTTGATAGGTTTGTGTTCAAATAAGGGCTTCCCAGGTGTCACTAGTGGTAAACAACCCACCTGCTGGTGCAGGAAATGGCAAGAGATATAGGTACAATCCCTGTGCCAGGATGATACCTGGAGGAGGCCATGGCAACCCACTCCAATATTCTTGCCTAGAGAATCCTATGGACAGAGGAGTCTGGCAGGCTACAGTCCATAGCGTCACAAAGAGTTGGACACGACTGAAGTGAGTGTTCGAAGAGAAGAAAAAAAAGAATTATTGTACCTGTGAATGAATATTAAGTGCTTAATGTGTCCAGACACATATAATAGACACTTGAAAACATTATATATGGAGAAATTATTGTCATATTAGAATTAGCTGGGAGGATTATATACAGACTGGGCTTCCCTGATGGCTCAGATGGTAAAGCACCTGTCTGCAGTGCGGGCGACCTGGGTTCAGTCCCTGGGTTGGAAAGATCCCCTGGAGAAGGAAATGGCAATCCACTCCAGTACTCTTGCCTGGAAAATCCCATGGACAAAGGAGCCTAGTAGGCTACAGTCCATGGGGTTGCAAAGAGTCAGACACAACTGAGTGACTTCACTTAGATACAGACTAAGCAAAGTGTCCGGGGAAGGCAATGGCACCCCACCCCAGTACTCTTGCCTGGAAAATCCAGTGGACAGAGTAGCCTGGCGGGCTGCAGTCCATGGGGTCGCTAACAGTCAGACAGACTGAGCGACTTCACTTTCACTTTCCTCTTTCATGCATTGGAGAAGGAAATGGCAACCCACTCCAGTGTTCTTGCCTGGAGAATCCCAGGGATGGGGGAGCCTGGTGGGCTGCCGTCTGTGGGGTCACACAGAGTCGGACACGAATGAAGTGACTTAGCAGCAGCAGCAGCAAGCAAAGTGTCTGATGAGGATAATATATTGGTTAAACTCCAGAGTTACTTCTAAATATAGAATATGTTAATATTGTGAAAATATATATCAGATATTCTTGCAGATTTGTTTTGATTCCTGTATAATCCTAGTAATATATATCTATTCTCTATATACATTATCAAATAGATTAGTTAATTCCCTATATTTTGCCTGGGGGTCTGGGTATATATATTGCAAATAATGAGAAAATGATAAATGAAAAGATTTAAATAGGCTTTTGTGTGCTATGCTTTATTCTAACAATATTGAAGTATCACGAACCTTATATATAATAATTATTAGGAATATCAATCAAAGATTTCTGAGTTTGGGTATGTTACTTCTTCATACTTCAGTCTTATCATCTATAAAAGGATAATAATAGTACCTTTTCCCAAAAGTTGTTATGAAGATTAAGTGAGATAGTATTTGTGAAGCATTTGAAATAGTGCTTGGCACATAGGACATGCCGAATAAGTATTTGTTTAAAAAGTATGACAGAGAAAAGCATGAATGTTCTGTATATATGCATCACTGGAAATGTAATAGTTAGAAAAGAATGTAACTTGTAGGAGAGTACATACATCTTCATGAGGTATTACAAAGAGGGTTATTTCAGTAGTGCATTTTCTTTGTCTACCAAGCTACTAGAGAAATGTTAGATTCCCAGATATGACCACAAGGTGGTATAGTTGCCATTCTCAGTCCTTCTGGATGAAGAAAATTTGTCCATGAAAGCAGTTAAATTTTAGAAATTCTGAGGATGGTTCCTGATAAGTCCAGAGAGCAGAAAAAGTTTTCTTTAATCAAAATTTGTTATCAGCTATGTTATAGAAATATTTATGAAAGAGTATGTAAAATTTACTCAGAGATAAAATTGCCAACATCCACTGGATCATTGAAAAAGCAAGAGAGTTCCAGAAAAACATCTATTTCTGATTTATTGACTATGCCGAAGCCTTTGACTTTGTGGATCACAATAAACTGTGGAAAATTCTGAAAGAGATGGGACTACCAGAGCACCTGACCTGCCTCTTGAGAAATCTGTATGCATTTCAGGAAGCAACAGTTAGACTGGACATGGAACGATTAGTTCCAAATAGGAAAAGAAATACGTCAAGGCTGTATATTGTCACATTGCTTATTTAACTTCTATGCAGAGTACATCATGAGAAATGCTGGGCTGGAAGAAGCACAAGTTGGAATCAAGATTGCCGGGGGAAATATCAATAACCTCAGATATGCAGATGACACCATCATTATGGCAGAAAGTGAAGAGGAACTAAAAAGCCTCTTGATGAAAGTGAAGGAGGAGAGTGAAAAAGTTGGCTTAAAGCTCAACATTCAGAAAACGAAGATCATGGCATCCGGTCCCATCACTTCATGGGAAATAGATGGGGAAACAGTGGAAACAGTGACAGACTGTAGTTTTTTGGGCTCCAAAAATCACTGCAGATGGTGACTGCAGCCATGAAATTAAAAGACGCTTACTCCTTGGAAGGAAAGTTATGACCAACCTAGACTGCATATTGAAAATCAGAGACATTACTTTGCCAACAAAGGTCTATCTAGTCAAGGCTATGGTTTTCCAGTGGTCATGTATGGGTGTGAGAGTTGGACTGTGAAGAAAGCTGAGTGCCGAAGAATTGATGCTTTTGAACTGTGGTGTTGGAGAAGACTCTTGAATGTCCCTTGGACTGCAAGGACATCCAATCAGTCCATTCTAAAGGAGGTCAGTCCTGGGTGTTCTTTGGAAGGACTGATGCTAAAGCTGAAACTCCATTACTTTGGCCATCTGATGTGAAGAGTTGACTCATTGGAAAAGACTTTGATGCTGGGAGGGATTGGGGGCAGAAGGAGAAGGGGACGACAGAGGATGAGATGGCTGATGGCATCACCAGCTCGATGGACATGGGTCTGAGTGATCTCTGGGAGTTGGTGATGGACAGGGAGGCCTGACATGCTGCAGTTCATGGGGTTGCAAAGAGTTGGACATGACTGAGTGACTGAACTGAACTGAACTGATGTAAATGCAACTCTGAAAAAATGATACCAAAATTAATTTTTTGTTTGAAAAGTGTTATGAACTTGGCAAGAAACCTGCAAATTACCTCATTTATCTCCTTTAAAAATTATTTTATTCTTACATTGAGGTATAGTTTACTTACAGTATTATTAAATATAAATTTCAGTTATACAACATAGTGGTTCACAATTTTTAAAGGTTATACTCCAGTTGTAGTTATTATAAAATATTGAGTATATTCTCTGTGCTGTACAATATATCCTTGTAGCTTATTTATTTTATACATAGTAATTTATGCCTCATAATCAGCTCCTTTATCTTGCCCTGAAAATTTCTGTAGGTTTTTACCTTCATAATTTTTCCTCTCTCCCTTTTTTTTTCTGAAGGTGAATGAAACTAGTGGATAGAAAAGGGCTGATATTTTTACAGATGAAACAGGATTTGTGAAAACATGAAAGAGATACCCTTGGGCTGTAGGGTTATTGGAATGAATCACAAATTAAGATTTTTTTTTCCCACCAGGACTAGAGAATTTTCTTTGGCGACTTTCCAACTTTTGGTCAAATAGAGAGTTGAGATTATTATTTATGTTTTTAGCAGCACTGTGAGAACAAAGGGAGCAAAAACCATTTTCAACTTAAATAAGAAAAATAAAGTCATAAAGAAGATAGGTGTAATTTATTCAAAGTTTTCTACTCAATACTACACTTGAGTGTAAATTCTAGTTTATTTCAGTGTTATTTTTACAAGTTGCTGCACTTTAGTTAAAATGACACTTAATGATGACTTCATTCATTTTTGTTGTTCAATAGAAAACACAGACACCTTTATTGGTAACACCTGAAACTAATTATTGGAAACTTGATTCTAAAGTACCTCTTTCACAAAATGTATCTCGAAGCTTCCCATCAGCTGATCAGAACAGATCTTCAGAAGATAAAAGAGACTATCTGCGTACACCTGCCAAAAATATTTTATCTACACCATTACCAAAGGTTTGTTGCTAAAATTTCTAAGAAAATTGTCTTTTTTTTTTTTAATAAAAAAGTCTCTGGTATCATATACCATATATCTGCTATCAAACACATAGGTATATACAAAACCTTTGTCTTGAAAGTTTTGGTTATTTGTTACACCAGTGTGAAATAGTTTAATTGTTTTATTCTATCACTGTACACAACTTAATGACATCTTGGGCAAATTTTATTGCTTTCTGGCTTTTACCAGCACATAGACAAGCTCTAATTTTGACTTGAATTTTCCAGTATCACCTCAGTTACCTCCTTTTGCTGTTTACTCATCATCTTGTTGCTGGAGTCTTTTAGTTAGCAGTCAGCCCTTGTGAAGCAGGTACCACTAGCAAGGTGGCTCATATCTAGCTATCTTCAACATGTCCACTTAATCCATGGGGAATTCTTTCAACCTTTCAGTGCTAAATGGTGGTGTATAATGCTCTACTTCTGACTTCCTCTCTCTTCCTCTCTGCCATCTGTCTTACTCTGATTTCTTTTTACTTGTTCAGGTAGACATAAAGACAGATAAATAAGTCTTTTCCTAGGTTTATATCCACCTAGGGAATGAGATGCCAGTCTCCCCTTCTAGAAGGCACCATTAGTCATTATAAGGCTTCTTTTTTTTTTTTTAATTTAACTAGAGAATAATTACTTTACAGTATTGTGATGGTTTCTGCCAAACATAAACATGAATCAGCCATAGGTATAGATATGTCCCCTCAATGGAAAATTACTAAACTATAAAAAGGAAAACTCCTTTTTAGAGTTATATCCTTTCTTGCCTTGAGAGTTGATGGAGGAGTATTTCAACCTATCTTTACCCCCTAAGCCAAAATTTTGTGCTTTCCCCTCCCCGTTTGCATAAATTAACCGGGAATAAGAGAGCTATCTGGTGATTGTTAGTCCTGTTCTACCACCTTTTAATAAGCCTTAGAGAAGGAGGCAGCCCTAATTATACATTGCTTTCTTCAGAGTGTAAGTTACTAGCCCTTTTCCCCCCAACTTTGTGCTTTAGTTGACAATTTCAGACAAAAATAGTCCCACTTATATCCTGTATTATATATACTGAATTATATGTACAGTATTATCCACCTCATGGAAATTATGAAAGTTAGTAAAGTACATAGCAAGGCTTTTATATGAAATTATCTTGTTGTATTTATTATTTTATTATTCAAAATATGAAATGATCTCTATTAAAGAATTGTTGTTCGGTTGCTAAGTCATGTCTAACTCTTTGCAGCCCGTAGTCTGCAGCACATCAAACTTTCTTGTCCTTCACTATATCCTGGAGTTTGAGCAAGCTCATGTCCATTGAGTTGATGATGGCATCCAACCATCTCATCCTCTGGTGCCCCCTTCTCCTCCTGCCCTCAGTCTTTCCTAGCAGCAGGGTCTTTTCCAATGAGTTGGATCTTCGCATCAGGTGGCCAAAGTATTGGAGCTTCAGCTTCACATCATTCCTACCAATGAATATTTAGGGTTGATTTTCTTCAGATGTTCAAGCTGGATTTAGAAAAGGCAGAGGAACCAGAGATCAAATTACCAACATCTGCTGGATCATTGAAAAAGCAAGAGAGTTCCAGAAAAACATCTACTTCTGCTTTATTGACTTTGCCAAAGCCTTTGACTGTGTGGATCACAATAAACTGTGAAAAATTCTTCAAGAGATGGGAATACCAGACCACCTTACCTGCCTCCTGAGAAATCTGTGTGCAGGTCAAGGAGCAACAATTAGAACTGGACATGGAACAACAGACTGCTTCCAAATCGGCAAAGGAGTACATCAAAGCTGTATATTGTCATCCTGCTTATTTAACTTATATGCAGAGTACATCATGCGAAATGCCAGGCTGGATGAAGTACAAGCTGGAATCAAGATTGCTGGGAGAAATATCAGTAACCTCCGATATGCAGATGACACCACCCTTATGGCAGAAAGTGAAGAACTAAAGAGCCTCTTGATGAAAGTGAAAGAGGAGAGTGAAATAGCTGGCTTAAAACAACATTCAGAAAACAAAGATCATGGCATCTGGTCCCATCACTTCATGGCAAATAGATGGAGAGACAGTGGAAACAGTGACGAACTTTATTTTCTTGGACTCCAAAATCACTGCAGATGGTGATTGAAGCCATGAAATTAAAAGATGCTTGCTCCTTGGAAGAAAAGCTATGACAAAACTGCTGCTAAGTCACTTCAGTCGTGTCCAACTCTGCTATCCCATAGACGGCAGCTCACCAGGCTCCTCCGTCCCTGGGAGTCTCCAGGCAAGAATACTGGAGTGGGTTGCCATTTCCTTCTCCAATGCATGAAAGTGAAAAGTGAAAGTGAAGTCACTGAGTCATGTCCAACTCTCAGCGACCTCATGGACTGCAGCCCATCAGGCTCCTCCATCCATGGGATTTTCCAGGCAAGAGTACTGGAGTGAGGTGCCATTGCCTTCTCTGGATGACAAACCTAGACAGTGTATTAAAAAGCAGAGACATTACTTTGCCAGCAAAAGTCCATCTAGTCAAAGCTATGGTTTTTCTTGTAGTCATGTATGGATGTGAGAGTTGGACCATAAAGAAAGCTGAGTGCCGAATTGATGCTTTTGAACTGTGGTGTTGGAGAAGACTCTTGAGAGTCCCTTGGACTGCAAGGAGATCCAGCCAGTTCATCCTAAAGGAGATCAGTCCTGAATATTCATTGGAAGGACTGATGCTGAAGCTGAAACTCCAATGCTTTGGCCACCTCATGTGAAGAGTTGACTCACTGGAAAAGACCCAGATGCTGGGAAAGATTGAGGGCAGGAGGAGAAGGGGACAACAGGGGATGAGACAGTTGGATAGCATCACTGATTTAAAGGACATGAGTTTGAGCAAACTCCAGGAGTTGTGATGGACAGACAGGGAAGCCAGGGTGCTGCAGTTCATGGGGTCGCAAAGAGTCAGACATGACTGAGCAACTGAACTGAACTTTCTTTCAGATTAACTGGTTTGATTTCCTTGCAGTCCAAGGAACTCTCAAGAGTCTTCTCCAGTTTGAAAGCATCAGTTCTTTGGTGCTCAGCCTTCTTTATGGTTCAGTTCCACATCCATACATGATTACTAGAAAAACCATAATTTTGACTATATGGACCTTTGTTGGCAAAGTGATGTCTCTGCTTGTTAATACACTATCTAGGCTTGTCATAGCTTTCCTTCTAAGGAGCAAGTGTCTCTCAATTTAATGGCTGCAGTCACCATCAGCAGTGCTTTTGGAGCCCATGAAAATTAAATCTGTCACTGCTTCCACTTTTCCCCTTCTATTTGCCATGAAGTGATGGGACTGAAGTTAAAACGCTTGTTTGTAACTGTTAAAGCTTCAATACTTTGGCCACTTGATGCAAAGAGCTGACTCATTGGAAAAGACCCTGATGCCAGAAAGATTGAGGGCAGGAGGAGAAGGGGGTGACAGAGGATGAGATGGTTGGATGGCATCACTTATTCAATGGACATGAGTTTGAGCGAACTAGTGAAGGACAGGGAAGCCTGGCATGTTGCAGCCCATGGGCTTGCAGAGTCAGACACAACTTAGCGACTGAATAACAAAAAACAACAACTCCATAAACATTGAGGAGAAAACTTTTTTCCTTTTTTCCCTCTTTAACTGAGTGAGCTCCAAGTTGGGTCAAATACAGCCCTGTAAATGAAGTTGTCTAGAGAATCACTAATTAAGTGAAAATGAAGTTGCTCAGTCATGTCCGACTCTGCGACCCCATGGACTGTAGCCTACCAGGCTCCTCCATCCGTGGGACTCTCCAGGCAAGAGTACTGGAGTGGGTTGCTGTTTCCTTCTCCAGGAGATCTCCCCAACCCAGGGATAGAACCCGGGTCTCCCACGTTGCAGGCAGACGCTTTACCCTCTGAGCCACCAGGGAAGCTAGAGAATCACTAGACAGGTCAAATATTGACAACTGTTTGAGCATAAAATTTCAAAGAGCTCCCAAGTGTGTTTTGCTCTGTTCATTGGCTGCCAGGCTGGACCAGGAATGTCCTTTTTAAGAGAGCAGGGGATGAGATGAGGAAAAGTTCAGGCACTGCTAAGTTTGCTCTTCTTACAGAGATTCAGCCATTAAAAAAAAAGAAACAACTCTTTAGGTTGTGGCAAGCTTTTTGTTAATTTCCACAGTTATAAACAAACTGACTTTTGACCACTTTTACTGGCATTTTTATTGCTTTGTGGAAGAGCAAATTTTTGGAGTTTTACTCTGCCATTCTTGCTGATATCAGTGACCTTACTTTTTAAAGACAATTTTAAAAACTTATAAACTTACATATTACAGGATAATATGGAATACTAAACATTGACTAATAGAATTACTTTATCAACAAAACATGAGCAAACTTGCTTTCTTATAAATCAGGATTTTTATGTAGTAATAAAAGCTCTCAGTTCTTTGATCTTAATCATTGTTTGAAAAGTTTAAGTCTCTCTTAAGGTTGTTGGCTACTGAAGCTGCAGTGTCTCTCCCATCCTTCTTTTCTCCTTCTCTCCCTCCCTCTCCCCCATTATTTTATTAAAAACTTCTGAATTAAATTCTTATCCAAAATTTCTGCTTTATACACATGCCAATAATAATGGAGAGTTATTGATTGTTAAAGACTCAACCTGCCTTTATTAATAATATATGTTTTATTTGATGGGATAATTTTTTGTTTTCTTTTCTTTTCTTTTGGATAGGCATATACTGTGAAAACACCAACAAAACTAAAAATTCAGCAAAGAGGAAACAAGAATGTACCCATTGAAGAAAATAATAGTAAAAAGAGAAAAATGGTCTTTGAGTTTGATATTAATTCGGATAGTTCAGAAGCTACCGATCTTTTGGTAAAATTATTATAAATAATCAGCATTTATTGTTTATATTATTATATTTCTATATTATTTCTTGATGTATGTGTATAATATATGTGCATAGTATTTATTGCTGCAATACTGAAAAGGTGTAAAATTCTCCTATAATATAGGACTCTCTGCTTTTGCAGCATTTTAAAAAATTAGGGTTAAAAAAAACTCCCTAAACTTCAGAAAACAGGACATTTTGAAATACTTGATATGACATAGTTGGCATTTGAGATGACTAATTCTCTTGTTTTCCAGAAGAGTGTTGTTTTCTTTACCTTTTTCTTTTTGAAGCCCACTAAATACCTTTAATCTTGCTGCAGCCAAATTTGTTGTTCAGGACTTCTCTTGATTTTGCATATTATAAATGTTTTCTTTAATTTTATACCACTTATTGATTGAAAACAATAACATTTCTATGATTCTTAAAGAGTTAATGTGTTAAAAATGGCATGTTTAAAGAGGATAGTTCTTCTAGCAGTTTGTATGACCAGTTACTCCCTACTTCATACATATCATTATTTTCTAAAGGCATAATAATAATTTATTAAGAATAATTAAACTTATACTCATTTAGTTTAAAACCAGACTAACCTCATTATACAAAATGGAGCAATTTACCAAAGATTCTTAATTACAAAATTGTAATTAAAGCCATTTGTTTTATTATTGCAACTCATAACTCTGAGATTCTTCAAGCTTTTTTACTGCTTTGAGACCTCTGCTTTCATTTATTCTGGAATAATGAATAGCTGAAGTCTTAAAATTGTAATTATTTAAGTTAACTTAAAGAAAATTTCTACTCTAGTATCTCTTTGTTTTATAGATAATGATTAAGACTGTGAACCAGGCACTATTGTAAAAACTTTACACAGAATACTTCAGTTATTTTTTAAAACAATCTAACGCTCTAGAAGTAGAGACAGAGTTCTTATTCTCATTTTACAGATGAGGAAACTGAGTCACACTGGTACTTTTCCAATATCACATAACTAGAAAGTCATGGAGCCAAAATTTGAACACCAACTGTCCAGCTCCATGGCCTATATATGTCATTGTACACAATAATTTCCAGGTAAAACTGAAGTCAAGATATTAAAGATATTTTAAAAAGTGATGAGAATTAGTAGAAAGAGCATGAGCTCTGGAATTAGAGATACTAGGTCTAGAATTCATACTGGTTTTTTTTCTGAATTTAGGCTAGTTTCTTTACTTATCTGAGATTTGGAATAACTCATGATTTCATGTCATTTTTAAAAGTAGCATCACAACTTTGTAACACCATGAACACTACAGTATTTTATTTATACTATTACAATTTAAGTTATCTAAGAAGACATTTCACAATAGGCTTTATCAGTTATAATTATCACATGAAATTAAAGGTCTTTGATAAAGTCAAGTACATGGGAAATTATAAAAGCTGAAATGATTGTAATTTTGGTTTCTAACTTTACTTTTTATTTTCTACATAACTTAAAAGCTAATGCTTAATTTATCTATATTGCTGGGCACACAATATATGAAGATGTAATTTTGACATCAGTAACAGAAGGAAAATGGAGCTGTTTGTGTAGGCTATTGAAGTTAGTATGAATTCAAATTAGGTTACTATAATGTTTGGTTGTTATATGTAATCCCTATGGTAACCACAAAAGCATAGAATATACACAGAAGGAAATGGGAAGGAAATCAAAACACTTTGCTACCAAAAATATTACCTCGACAGAAAAGAAGATAATAATAGAGGAAATGAGTAACCAAAACCAAATCAAAACAAAACATCTATAAAGCATATAATAAATGAATATCAAAAGGCAAAAGTTAGTCTCTCTTTATCAGTAATTACTTACATATGAGTAATTTACAATGTATATTTGGAGGATTATATACTCCAATAAACAAAAAAAGACTCATGTTAGCTTCAAATTGGCTAAATGTGAAAGGCTGGAAAAAGATATGCAAATAGTAACCAAAAAAGAAGTGGGTTGGTTTTACCAATATCTGACAAAATAGATTTTAAATCAAAAAGTACAAGAAACAAATAAGGACATTATATGTAAATAAGAGGTTCAATATAGCAAGAAGTTATGACAATTTTAATCATTTATACACCTAATAACATACCCTTAAAATATATGAAGCAAAGCTTTATAGAATTGAAGAAATGGACAGTTATACATTAATAGTTGGATACTTCAATACCTCTCCTTCAATAATGGGTAAAACAACTAGACAGAAGATAAAGAAGGAAATAAGATTGGAACAACACACACCAAATAGATTTAATATTAAGACACATATAGAACATTCAGTTGAACAAAAGAATACACATTCTTCCCAACTGTACATGGATATTCTCCAGGATAGACCATATAGGTTCCAAAACAAGTCTCAGTAGATTTAAAAATCTAAGCATCATATATAAATTATCTTCTCTGAATACAAAGAGATGAAGTTAGAAATCAGAAAGAGAAGGAAAACTAGAAAATTCACAAATTTGTGAGAATTAATACACTTCTAACCAACCAATGGATCAGAGAAGAAAACACAAGGGGAATTTGACGTAGAGGTGAATGAAAGTGAAAACACAGTACACCAAAACTTATGCGAGACAGAAAAACCAGTGCTCTAAGGGAAATGTATAGCTCTAAGTTCCTACACTGAAAAAGAAAAAAAATCAATAAACTAACTTTTTACCTTAAGAACTAGAAAAAGAAGATCAAACTAAACCCAAAGGTGACAGAGGAGGGAAATAATAAGAATGGAGATAAACAAATTAGGGAAAAGAAAACAGAGAAAATGAATAAAGTCAAAATTTATTTCTTTGAAAAGGTCAATTAAATTGACAAACCTTAGCTTGACTGACAAAAGTCAGAAATATAATTGGAGATATTATTACCAACCTTTTAGAGACAGTACTGTGAACAAATGTGCCAACAAATTAGATAACCTAGAAGAAATTAAAAAATGGAAAAACTACTTGAAATACACAAATTGCCTAAGCCTGTTCAAGAAGAAAGAGAAATTTTGTGACTTAGTGAATTTTGCTGAAATCTTAGAATTTATGGAAATGATTGAATATTTTCATCCATGAACCTTCTGAAATTTGTATTAAATGTGACTCTAATGAGCAGGAAAAGATATTGTGAACTGTTTGCTTCTGACTAAATTTGTGTTACATGTTCATTTAGAAAATGGATTCTGGAGCCAGCCTACCTGGATTTTAATCCTGGCTCTATCTCTTACTAGCTGTATAGTCTTGGGCAAGTTACTTAATATTTGTGTGTCTCATTTCCTCACCTTTAAAATGGGGATAATAATAGTACATATAGATCATAAAAATGTTATAAGGATTAAAACCAATTAAAATATGCTAAGTGCTTAAAACAGTGCCTGCCATAAAGAAAGAACCAAATAAGTGTTAGCTATTGTTACTTGGGGAAATATTCAGAAATTGATAATTGGCAACATTTATAATTTTTATAGGATTATGAATGCTTATTATAAGGCCTAAGTATGTTTAAATAAAAAGGCTGGGAAAAAGAGAGGGGAAAGTGAAACTGAAATAGAAATCAGTAGAAAAACACTATTCATATACATCTTGTATTCTACATAACCCTTTAGGTGTATGGTTAGTAGAATCAAAATTGGATTTCCTTGTCTGGCAGACTGAGAGTTTAGTTTGTCATTGTCTTCTTCCTTCAGGTTTTTAAATTTTCTTTCCTCTTTTTTCTCCTTCCCCCGCTTAGGAAAAAGAGAGGGGAAAGTGAAACTGAAATAGAAATCAGTAGAAAAACACTATTCATATACATCTTGTATTCTACATAACCCTTTAGGTGTATGGTTAGTAGAATCAAAATTGGATTTCCTTGTCTGGCAGACTGAGAGTTTAGTTTGTCATTGTCTTCTTCCTTCAGGTTTTTAAATTTTCTTTCCTCTTTTTTCTCCTTCCCCCGCTTCTTTTTTTCTTCCTCTTTATACTCTTCCATTTCATTCTCATATGTAGAATATAGACAAAAATTTTATAATATTAATGGTGGCAGCCTCCAAATTATATTTTTATATTTTTCTTTAAGAGCATGGTTTCAGAGGAAGAGACACTGAGAAAACTATGCAAGAATAATAATCCACCAATTTCTCGTCTTTGTGTCAGAACACCAAAACAGGTAGTTATTTTGGAAAGCAAATTTCAAAAGCTGAATTTAATTCTTTTTTTTTTTTTTTGAGTTAAACATATTATGACTATTTTCTATCCAGACTCCTTCATCTCTAACAACTCCTGGATCTGTGTGGAAGTCTGAAACTATGAGGAAAACGCAGGAGGACCGTTGGGCTGTAATTGCTAAGATGAATAGGAAACAAAAACTAAAGGAAGCAGAAAAGCTGTTTGTTTAATTTCAGAAAATCAGTGTGATTAAGGAGCCTATAACATAAAATTTATAGTTAAGTTTTTAATTCTTATTTTCTAAAGTGCCAAACATATTCTGAAATTAAGACTTTTGATTTGTAAATAATTTGTTTCTTTATATTTTAATGTATCAGCCTAAAGGGAAATAACCACATTGTTACTTAAAAATTTGTAATTCTATTCAGATAATTAGATGACTGTTTTGGTTTTACCTTTTCTTGAATTGATGAAAACTATTTTGGCTAAGTTTTCGCACTTATAAAATTGTCCATTGAACACTAGGAACATGTTGTTGAGATATACTGTTTATTCTTTACTATTAAAATATTTTGGATTCACATAAATACTTCTCATTGTTTCTGTGAGGTCGCCCAAGCAGCTAATCATAACTTTGCTAGTATTATTTATTTTTCAAATCTTGAGGTCATTTTATTTGTTTCATGGTCTGAAGCAGCTTTGATTTATCTGTTGACAAAATTGACAAATGGCTTTACATTGTAAGAAAAAAGATTCTCCTGATATGACTTTCTAAAATACTTCATTTATTCAACATTCATTTGGCAAATATTTATTGAGTATCTGGTTCAGCGGTAAAGAATCCATCTGCAATGCAGGAGAAACAGGAGCCATGATTTGATCCCTGGGTTGGGAAGATCCCCTGGAAGAGGAAGGTCATAAAGAATCAGACATGACTCAGCACATATGTATGTGTACCACGCTAAGACTTAAGCACAGTTCTAGATACTGGGGATATAACAAAAATAAGACTTATCTTCTTCCAGAGCTTACATTTTACAGGGAAAATAGGCAATAAATAAACTATATAAACAAATAGTATATTAGTTAAGGATTATTGCTAAGAAGAAATAAAACGAGTATTAGAGAGTGTTGAAAAGACTTGAAGTTTTATGTAGAGTGACCCATACTGAAATGACATTTGAAGAGCTGATGAATAGTGAAACTGTGGCTATCTTGAGGATAACATTCCTGATAAAAGGAACAAAAAGTATAAAGGCCCAGAGGTGGAAATGTGGTTAGTATATCTGGGAAGCAGCAAGGAGGCCAGTGTGGGTAGAGGACAATGAGCAAAAGAAGGGTATAAATTAGAAAAGGCCTGTATTTAACAGGGTAGAGAATTTGGGTGGACAGATTATATAATGGTTATAGGCTATTGTGAGAACTTTGGCTTTTACTCTGAATATGATAGGAAATTAGCAGACATTTCTGAGCAAAGACCATGACCTACTTATGTTTTTAAAATAAAGCTCTTTCTGACTGCTGTATTGAGAACAGGTTTTGAAAAGAGGACAGAGGAAAACTAGTTATTTTAATAATGCACATGAGAGATTGTAGTGGCTTGAACAAAAGTGAGAGCACCAGAGAAATAAAAAAATCAACTTCTAGATCTATTTTGAAGATTAAATGTAGGATATAATAAAAAGGGCCAAGCAATACAATTTTGGACATGTTAAGTCTAAAATGCATATTAGACATCCAAATAGAAATAGTTAAGTAGGCTTAGAGACAGATCCAGGGTAGTGATATAAATTTGGGAGTTAGCATATTTAAAGCTATCAGAGTGGATGAGAACATGTACAGTTGTGAGCATGACTATACCTAGGAAAGAGAAGAGACCCAAGAAGAGGAACCATAAAAGGATTAGATAGGGTAATAGTGAAGTCTAGCAAGAAGATATTTCAAAGAAGAGTGATAAATTGTGTTAAATGCTGCTCAAAGGTAAGGTAAAATTGATTAGTGTGTCATTAATGTGGAGGACTTCGTTAATGTGAACACTGGCAGTTTAGGGCTTCCCAGGTGGCACTAACCTAATGAAACTAAGCCATGCCCTGTGGGGCCACCCAAGACAGGCAGGCATGGTGGAGAGGTCTGACAGAATGTGGTCTACTGGAGAAGGGAATGGCAAACCACTTCAGTATTCTTGCCTTGAGAACTCCATGAACAGTAAGAAAAGGCAAAATGATAGGATACTGAAAGAGGAACTCCCCAGGTCAGTAAGTGCCCAATATGCTACTGGAGATCAGTGGAGAAATAACTCCAGAAAGAATGAAGGGGAGGAGCCAAAGCAAAAACAATACCCAGTTGTGGATGTGATGGATGATAGAAGCAAGGTCTGATGCTGTAAAGAGCAATACTGCATAGGAACCTGGAATGTCAGGTCCATGAATCAAAGCAAATTGGAAGTGGTCAAACAAGAGATGGCAAGAGTGAACGTCGACATTCTAGGAATCAGCGAACTAAAATGGACTGGAATGGGTGAATTTAACTCAGATGACCATTATATCTACTACTGCGGGCAGGAATCCCTCAGAAGAAATGGAGTAGCCATCATGGTCAACAAAAGAGTCCGAAATGCAGTACTTGGATGCAATCTCAAAAACGACAGAATGATCTCTGTTCGTTTCCAAGGCAAACCATTCAATATCACAGTTATCCAAGTCTATGCCCCAACCAGTAATGCTGAAGAAGCTGAAGTTGAACGGTTTTATGAAGACCTACAAGACCTTTTAGAACTAACACCCAAAAAAGATGTCCTTTTCATTATAGGGGACTGGAATGCTAAAGTAGGAAGTCAAGAAACACCTGGAGTAACAGGCAAATTTGGCCTTGGAATGCGGAATGAAGCAGGGCAAAGACTAATAGAGTTTTGCCAAGAAAATGCACTGGTCATAGCAAACACCCTCTTCCAGCAACACAAGAGAAGACTCTACACATGGACATCACCAGATGGTCAACACCGAAATCAGATTGATTATATTCTTTGCAGCCAAAGATGGAGAAGCTCTATACAGTCAACAAAAACAAGACCAGGAGCTGACTGTGGCTCAGATCATGAACTCCTTATTTCCAAATTCAGACTTAAATTGAAGAAAGTAGGGAAAACCGCTAGACCATTCAGGTATGACCTAAATCAAATCCCTTATGATTATACAGTGGAAGTGAGAAATAGATTTAAGGGCCTAGATCTGATAGACAGAGTTCCTGATGAACTATGGAATGAGGTTCGTGACATTGTACAGGAGACAGGGATCAAGACCATCCCCATGGAAAAGAAATGCAAAAAAGCAAAATGGCTGTCTGGAGAAGCCTTACAAATAGCACTGAAAAGAAGAGAGGCGAAAAGCAAAGGAGAAAAGAAAAGATATAAGCATCTGAATGCAGAGTTCCAAAGAATAGCAAGAAGAGATAAGAAAGCCTTCTTCAGCAATCAATGCAAAGAGATAGAGGAAAACAACAGAATGGGAAAGACTAGAGATCTCTTCAAGAGAATTGGAGATACCAAGGGAACATTTCATGCAAAGATGGGCTCGATAAAGGATAGAAATGGTATGGACCTAACAGAAGCAGAAGATATTAAGAAGAGGTGGCAAGAATACACAGAAGAACTGTACAGAAAAGATCTTCACGACCCAGATAATCATGAGGATGTGATCACTAATCTAGAGCCAGACATCTTGGAATGTGAAGTCAAGTGGGCCTTAGAAAGCATCACTAAGAACAAAGCTAGTGGAGGTGATGGAATTCCCGTTGAGCTGTTTCAAATCCTGGAAGATGATGCTGTGAAAGTGCTGCACTCAATATGCCAGCAAATTTGGAAAACTCAGCAGTGGCCACAGGACTGGAAAAGGTCAGTTTTCATTCCAATTCCAAAGAAAGGCAATGCCAAAGAATGCTCAAACTACCGCACAATTGCACTCATCTCACACGCTAGTAAAGTAATGCTCAAAATTCTCCAAGCCAGGCTTCAGCAATATGTGAACCGTGAACTCCCTGATGTTCAAGCTGGTTTTAGAACAGGCAGAGGAACCAGAGATCAAATTGCCAACATCCGCTGGATCATGGAAAAAGCAAGAGAGTTCCAGAAAAACATCTATTTCTGCTTTATTGACTATGCCAAAGCCTTTGACTGTGTGGATCACAATAAACTGTGGAAAATTCTGAAAGAGATGGGAATACCAGACCACCTAACCTGCCTCTTGAGAAATCTGTATGCAGGTCAGGAAGCAACAGTTAGAACTGGACATGGAACAACAGACTGGTTCCAAATAGGAAAAGGAGTACGTCAAGGCTGTATATTGTCTCCCTGCTTATTTAACTTATATGCAGAGTACATCATGAGAAACGCTGGACTGGAAGAAACACAAGCTGGAATCAAGATTGCCGGGAGAAATATCAATAACCTCAGATATGCTGATGACACCACCCTTATGGCAGAAAGTGAGGAGGAGCTAAAAAGCCTCTTGATGAAAGTGAAGGAGGAGAGCGAAAAAGTTGGCTTAAAGCTCAACATTCAGAAAACGAAGATCATGGCATCCGGTCCCATCACTTCATGGGAAATAGATGGGGAAACAGTGGAAACAGTGTCAGACTTTTATTTTTCTGGGCTCCAAAGTCACTGCAGATGGTGATTGCAGCTATGAAATTAAGACGCTTACTCCTTGGAAGAAAAGTTATGACCAACCTAGATAGCATATTCAAAAGCAGAGACATTACTTTGCCAACAAAGGTCCATCTAGTCAAGGCTATGGTTTTTCCAGTGGTCATGTATGGATGTGAGAGTTGGACTGTGAAGAAAGCTGAGTGCCGAAGAATTGATGCTTTTGAACTGTGGTGTTGGAGAAGACCCTTGAGAGTCTTTTGGACTGCAAGGGGATCCAGCCAGTGCATTCTGAAGGAGATCAGCCCTGGGATTTCTTTGGAGGGAATGATGCTGAAGCTGAAACTCCAGTACTTTGGCCACCTCGTGCGAAGAGCTGACTCATTGGAAAAGACTTTGATGCTGGGAGGGATTGGGGGCAGGAGGAGAAGGGGACAACAGAGGATGAGATGACTGGATGGCATCACTGATTCGATGGACAGGAGTCTGAGTGAACTCCGGGAGATGGTGATGGACAGGGAGGCCTGGCGTGCTGCGATTCATGGGGTCGCAAAGAGTCCGACACGACTGAGCGACTGAACTGAACTGAGCTGAACAGGTGGCACTAGTGGTAAAAACTCGCCTGCCAATGCAGGAGACTTAAGAGAGTCGGATTCAATCCCTGGGTTTGGAAGATCCCCTGGAGAAGGGTATGACAACTCACTCCAGTATTCTTGCCTGGAAAATCCCACGGACAGAGGAGTATGGCGGGCTACACATCCATAGGGTCACAAAGACTCTGACATGACCACATGTACCACACTAAAACTGAAGCACAGTTCTAGATACTGGGAATATAACAGTGAATGAAACAAAAAATAAGCCTTATCTTCTAGCGCTTACATTTGGACAAAGAGTTGGACAACTCTTTTCATGTCACAGAGTTGGACATGATTGAAGCAACTTAACACATGGCAGTTTCAGTGAAGTGAAATTTGACTACTTTCTTAAGCAAAGGAAGGGAAAAAGTGGAGACAGCTATCTTCATCATAAGTAAGAAACTCAAGAAGTTATACTTGAAAGGGAAGATTAATGACATGTCCACAATGTCCACTTGACATGGAAGTGGGTCAAAAGAAGATTCTTTTTAAAAAAGATAAAATTAATAGCAAGTTTAATTAGGGAAAGATTCAGGATGATAGGAAATGGTTATACCGAAGAGAAAGAAGGGTTTTTTTTTGTTTTTTGTTTTTTTGGTAGAATGGCCTGTAACAGGGAAAAGTGATCACATCTGCTGGGAGATTAAAGTGCTTCTCTGGTGCCTCAGATGGTAAAGAATCTGCCTGCAATGCAGGAGACCCAGGTTCTCTCCCTGGGTCAGAAAGCTCCCCTGGAGAAGGGAATGGCAATCCACTCCAGTATTCTTGCCTGGAGAATTTTTAATTCCATGGACAGAGGAGCCTGGCAGGCTACAGTCTGTGGGATCGCAAAGAATCGGATATGACCAAGTGACTAACACTTTAGCTAGGAGAATAGACAGAACTGATGAGAAACAAGAGAAACATAGTAACAAGAGAAAAGGAACCATGTATATCACAAGATGGTGGTGGATAGGAATTCGTAGAAGTTTTGGTTTCATAGCTTCAGTTTTCTTAGTGAAGTCGGAATTAAGATCACCCGTTGAGAATGAAGGTTAAGGGGAAAGTGTTGTAAGTTGTGAAAAGAAGAGTAGGTATGAAAGACTGATAAAGTAAGGGAGTAAATGAACTTTATAAAAACAATTTCCAGATGGATAAAAGTCAAAGTTGTCTCTAACAAATTTGGTGCAGTAGAATTTTAATTTCCTTATGGTGGGGAAATGCTATAAATATTACAGAAATTACATTCCTCCTTCAATTTGTATATCTGTAACTATACTCTGAAAACTGGATATATAGTTTTAGGATTTCTAACTTTTGATCTAGAAACTTTAATTGAAACTATAGTCTCCTGAGTATTTTCTTTGGAGGATTATTAGTCTTGATAACATGATACTCACATTTGAAGCTACTGCTGCTGCTGCTAAGTCGCTTCAGTCGTGTCCGTCTCTGTGCGACCCCATAGATGGAAGCCCACCAGGCTCCCCCGTCCCTGGGATTCTCCAGGCAAGAACACTGGAGTGGGTTGCCATTGCCTTCTCCAATGCATGAAAGTGAAAAGTAAAAAGTGAAAGTGAAGTCGCTCAGTTGTGTCCGACTCTTAGTGACCCCGTGGACTGCAGCCTACCAGGCTCCTCCATCCATGGGATTTTCCAGGCAAGAGTACTGGAGTGGGGTGCCATTGCCTTCGTTGAAGCTATTATATATTTTCAAATATTTTAAAATAAAACAAGATTTGTGTGTTGTTAACAATAGCTTCTCTGGCTAATCATCAACTTCTAGCTTGTCCAAAGTCCAACATAAATGTTTCTATTTAGTAAGGAGCATTTCTCCAGGCAGTTATTTAGGAACCCTGGCTCCTTCCAACGTCTAGTTCTGTCATCTTCAACAACATGCTTCCAGGATTGTTGCCAAAGAGGAGATACCATGAAGGATTCACGTGGAAAGTTTTTAATGACCCAGATCTGAAGTAGATGTACATCAGTTCCACCCACATTCTACTTTCTGGAACAAATCATATGGCCACACTTAATTTCAAGATAGACTGTGACCCATGTCTAGTTATGTCTCAGGAGATTAGGGAGAAGGGTCAGATGAAAGACTAGTCCGTCACAATTAGTTGACATTCTTTAAATTTTTAAATGTTCTTCCTTGCTATTAATTTAAAAATATGAGTTAATTAGGCTCTTATGTTTTGAATGATTGCTTCTTGCTGTTCTTTGAACATGCCAGGCATGCTCCTTGGAAACTTTTCCCTAATTCCAGTACTTCTGATTCCCCTCACACTGCTTTTTTCCTCCATGGCACATATGTTCTAACACACTATATATATTTCACTTAGTATGTTTATTATTTATTGTCTTCACTGACTAGAATGTAAACTTCACAAAGACAGGGATTTTTGTCTGCTTTATTTATTGAAGCACCCTGAGTACTTAGAACAATGCCTGGCCCATGGTAGTTATTCAATATCTGTTGAATTGATTAAATAAAAATGTAATATATACTTAAGGAAAACTTACATATCATACTGATGATTCTTACAGTAAGTAAAACTTCAGAACCAAAGTTTTTAATGCATGATTTAAAAATAAGATCATGTCAGTGTATGGTAAAACCACTACAATATTGTAAAGTAATTAGCCTCCAATTAAATAAATTTATATTAAAGAAAACAAAAAAATATTAGAAATTAAAAAATTATAAAATTTTCTCAAAGCATATTGTTATAGTAGCCTATATTTGTCTCTTCTGTTCTGAGCTCTGAAGAGTCAGTTTTGACAACCAAGTCCAGAATAAAATTTAGACTGATTCTATTGTTTTTAGTTTTAGAGTAAATATCAGAGTAAGAAAATTAATATATAATTCTAAATTAAAAGATCAGTATACTCATTTGTGGTAATCTCATAAAAATATTTCATAAAACACTCATAAAAGAATTTTGACTAGTATTAATAAATAGGAAAATTTATAATTATAAATTTTTTATAAGGGAATTATATAATGTTTAATACCTTTTTAAAAAGTGCATGTCATTTAGATGTTATTATAAGAAGGTTTTTAGGTTGGTAGGAAATTCTTCCTGCCCTTCAATCACTCTTTGAAGGAGTGATTTAATATGATTTAATATGATTTAATATGACTGATGAGTTTAGAAAAATTGGGCCCAAGGGACCTGGCCTTCTACTCTTTTTGGCATGAAACTTCTTGAAGGAGGTGTGTGACCAGCTCTGTGCTGTGTGTTTTGCAGGGCAAAGTCTGCCCTGTAGATTAAAGGTCCTCTAGTGAGGGGATAGATTTAATTCAGTAGAGCATTATCAAATCCATGTATTTTGATAAAATAGGAGTGGAATTTGGGGGAGCCAAATAACATCCTAATAATGATGTCTGGTGTGGTGTTGGTGGTCCTGTTCTGGACAATGGCCCCATAGCAATTTTCACTTGCTAAGTCACTTCAGTCGTGTCCGACTCTGTGTGACCCCATAGACGGCAGCCCACCAGGCTCCCCCATCCCTGGGATTCTCCAGGCAAGAACACTGGAGTGGGTTGCCATTTCCTTCTCCAATGCATGAAAGAGAAAAGTGAAAGTGAAGTCGCTCAGTCTGTCCAACTGTTAGCGACCCCATGGACTGCAGCCCACTGGGCTACTCCGTCCATTGGATTTTCCAGGCAAGAGTACTGGGGTGGGGTGCCATTGCCTTCCCCGAATTTTCACTTAGTGGATCATTATAGCCTATGGTAGCCTTGCTTTTACATGAATTACTGTTTTTACAGAAATAGGTGACAGGTCCTGGATCTTAAGTGAATGGTATGTAAACTTTGAAGCAAAAATGGGCACCTTAATGTGTCTACAGGCCATATGCTCCACCAGAAGCATGGGCTGAGGAAGCCTCAGCCAAATTTGGGCTGTAAAAAGAGCATATATTAGCCATACTAAACTGAGCAAGGGTGCAGGACTCCAAGGTTAATATTTTGGATATATTTTGATAGTGGAACCAAAAAGATGTGCTATCAGTACTGACAGTTTGGTTGGAAGTAAGGATGAGGTGAAAAAAAGGAAAGAAAGGAAAGGTGAAATATTGGGTTTTGAAGTTCTGTTTTGGACCATGTAATATTTGAGATAGCCAATATGTCTAAGTGGAGATGTTAAGAGTGTCACTGGACAAATGAATCTAGAGTTTTCCAGAAGAGTCAGAATTCAGTAATCATTGGCATAAATATGCTATTTAAAGCACAGAACTGAGTGCACTCTCTTGACAGCTAGTGAGTGTGTAGTTGTAGAAGGGAAAGGAGTTAATACTGAGCCTTGGGGTTACTGGGACATTGTCAAGCAATAGAGAGGTTGCTCTAAAGACCAATAAGGGAGGCAGATGAAGTGTAAAAGATGATGGAAGCCTAAAGAACAAAGTCATTCAAGAAAGGATTATTCTGTGTCATATACTTCTGAGTAGTAATACTTGAAAGTATAGAATAAATAATTGGATTGGGAATTGTCTATATGATACACAGTACCTACTCTCAGTGACTTTTGCAGTAGCAAAAGTAGCAAAAATAGAAGTGTAAACAAATGAATAAAAGTATGAAAGATACAGAGACATATAGGATAATTTCATGTCTTGACTTCAGAGGCCTTCTGGAAGAGATGGATTTTGGACATAAATAGAAATTCTACAGGTATATAAGGACAAGAGTAAATCAAAGTGGAAGAAATAGTAATACATACAATGTAATATGAACGATGAAATGAAGAGTAATTAGTAGACCCAGACCATGATCTCTTCATATAGGATGTTGTATATTATGTCGCAAAGCTTGGACACTTTTTTTTAATGGAAGATGGAATAGAGGTTAAGCAAGGAAAATAAGACTTTATTCCTTAAAATATGATACTTTAAAATTTTACAAATGAATATAAAGTATATGGTTTTCAAGTCTATCATTTATTCCCCTACTTGAAAAAAATTTTTGTTTTAGAAGATTAGATAATGTAAATCAGTACAAGTGAGGCTATTGATGATATTAAAATAGTCTAGGTGAGAGGAAAATTTCTTAGACTGAAAGTTTAAGTTATAGACTTTTAGATTAGACCTAATACCTTTCCTAAGAAAAATATCCTAACTTGATTACTTAAGCAGTAATAAAATATCTCCTATTTCAAGTAAATGTAAATTAATGATGTAAAAGAGGAAGCTGCTTTGGTTGATATAAAGGTTAGAAATAAATTATTCATAGTTCAGGCAACCTGAATTCAGTATAATTAATAGTCAACAGGCTGTAGTAGTACATCAAGAACTTTAATCAGTAGCAGGTAACTGTGGGTTAGAAATAGGAAATGACAAATAGAGATAGATAAGATTTATTATTTAAGTTATGATTTCATAGAGTTTAGAGCTAGGGGGAAGTGAAAACTTCATTTAATTTCAACAGATCAGTGTTTTGAGGCCTATAAAAACAGTCAAAATTATAAGGAAAAGATAAAAATGACTCAGTTTCTATATTCATATGTATAACCTACATCAATGCCTAAATATAATCATACAAATTCTTCGTGCCTCATTTTATCCTTCTGCTTTCTTTTTCCCCATCTTTCTTCCTCTGTATACAGCAGGGTTCCCCACTAATTTATAAAAATGAGATAATGTGTATTTTTCAGAGTCTTGCTTTACTCATTCATTATCTCATGGAAATCTCTCCAAAACATGATATAGTTCCAATTCATTCTTTTAAATTGCTGAGTAATATTTCATGGATGAACCATAATTCAGCTGTTTATCCACTCAAGTATGATAGAGATTTATGATCAGGTATATCCAGTTCTTATCTCTTGCCAGGCACATGAGAAAATTATACTTACCCTCTCACTTTGGTAAGGCTTTATGATAAGTTCTGGACAATCAATTTTAGGTAGGAGTGATATGCATTCATTACTTCTGTGCCAGAGTATTTGGTTAATAACACAAGACCCTCTGTTACATTCTTCCCCCTGCTGCAGCAACTTGTGATGTTATAAATGATGAAACCTCTGTCATCCTAGGTCTGTGAGTGAAAATTACATGGAATCAGGTTTTCTGACTAGCCCATCATGGTCATGTAGTATGAATAAGAAGACTTTGTGGCGTTAAGCTCTTATGAGTTTAGGGTTGTTTGTTATTGTTGGAAAAACTTATTCTATCTTAACTGATATAATGGGATTTCTCTTTGTTTCCAGTTTTATGCACTATGAACATTTCTATTGGATAAATTATTAGCTTGGAGTTCATGGGCCTATGGGGATATATATTTAAAATTTTAATAGATGTTGCTGGACTTCCCTGGTAGTCCAGTGGTTGGTCTCTGCATCCACTGCAGAGAGCACAGGTTCCATCCATGGGCAGAGAACTAATAAGATCCCACATGCTGTGCAGCGCGGCCAAAAAAAAAAAAAAAAAACAGTGATAAAACTATGGTGTAGATCATCTAATTATTCTAATAATTTTCAAATTAATTTTAATTTAAAAATTATTGGTGTGTTATTTGCTTGATGAGGTTGTCTATAGTTAAAAAAAGCCCGTGTCTGATTTTTCAAAGGATAATGCATCAATTGGTTTTCAGTGACTTTTCCAGTAAATTGATAGTCATTAAATGATGTAGTCTCAAAGAGTAGAGAATTTCTTTGTCAACAATATTGTTCATAGTCAACAATATTGTTCCAGTAGTCATGAAGGGATGTGAGAGTTGTACTATAAAGAAAGCTGAGCGCCAAAGAATTGATGCTTTTGAACTGTGGTGTTGGAGAAGACTCTTGAGAGTCCCTGGGACTGCAAGGAGATCCAACCAGTCCATTCTGAAGGAAATCAGTCCTGAATATTCATTGGAGGGACTGATGCTGAAGCTGAAGCTCCAGTACTTTGGCCACCTGATGTGAAGAGCCGCCTCATTTGAAAAGACCCTGATGTTAGGAAAGATAGACGGTGGGAGAAGGGGACAACAGAGGATGAGATGGTTGGATGGTATCACCAACTCAGTGACATGAGTTTGAGCATGTTCTGGGAGATGGTGAAGGACAGGGAAGCCTGGTGTACTGCAGTCCCGGGGGTCACAAACAGTTGGACACGACTGAGTGACTGAATGACAACAAATTGTTCATAGTGCCAAATCCGCTCTCAACTTATACCAGATTAACAACTATTACATTTAAGGTTTTCTAGCTCTTATAATAGTATCTGAGATTTTTGTACGTTCTGTTTATCACCTAAGTAGCAAATATGCATGCTCAGTCATGTCTGACTCTTTGTGACCCTTTGGACTAACCCACCAGGCTCCCCATCCATGGGATTTTTCAGTCAAAAATAATGAAGTGGGTTGCCATTTTCTCCTCCAGGAGAACTTCCTGACCCAGGGATCGAACCTGTGTCTCCTGCAGTGCAAGTGGATTCTTTACTGCTGAGCCATCAGGGCTTCTCTAAATATATAGTTTATTGAATTATCATGTTTAATTAAGTTAAAACTACTTCAACCACAGGGGATATGATGTGTATATAAAAAGTATGGGGTTTGGTTGGCTGACTCAGTTTGGAGTCCTAGCTCTGCCATTCAAGTTCAGAATAACCTCTCTGTGGCTCAGCTTTCTGGTCTGTAAAATGGTGATAAATAGAGAAAATGAGTTAACAGACATTTTGAAAGGTATCTAGCACAAAGCAAGTGCTAATAATTATTGTCTCTAATTTTTGTTAATGAAATCAATGTTATGAATGCCCATGACAAGGGAGCCTTCACTAGGTTTTAATGAATTTGGTTCACTGCATGAAGGTGAAAATTCAACAGGGACAATGAAAAAGGAGGACTTGTACTTTAGATGTTCCCTAGCTCTAGACTGGCCCTGTGGACTCTCTCCATCCTCAGAAGCCTCTTTCCTGGCCTGGGAGTACCTGATGTATCAGGAGAACCTATATTGCCAAGCTGGTGCCTGTGGTAGCTATTATTATCGTTGTTGGTGTTTAGTCGCTAAGTCATGTCCAACTCATTGTGACCCCATGGACTGTAGCCCGCCAGGCTCCTCTGTCCTTGGGATTTCTTGTGCAAGAATACTGGAGTGGGTTGCCATTTCCTTCTCCAGGGGATCTTTCCAACCCAGGGATTGAACCCATGTCTCCTGCATTAGATAGGCATTGGCAGATGGATTCTTTACCACTGAGCCACCAGAGAGCCAGCCATTATTATTACCCACCTGCTTATTCCAGTTCCTTTAAAAACAGAANGGAGTGGGTTGCCATTTCCTTCTCCAGGGGATCTTTCCAACCCAGGGATTGAACCCATGTCTCCTGCATTAGATAGGCATTGGCAGATGGATTCTTTACCACTGAGCCACCAGGGAGCCAGCCATTATTATTACCCACCTGCTTATTCCAGTTCCTTTAAAAACAGAAGTTAACCTGGAGGCTGTAGTTCCTACAAATGAACATGTTAGGGCCACCCAAGGCAGGTTTGGTCAGTAATTGGTGACCACAGTCTATTAAAGACCAGGTTGGATTGGAACACTGGTATTTTGGTGCCAGCTCTACTGATTCAGGTATTATTTGCCTCATTAAGAGCTGCATTTGCTTTGGAGGACTCATGGAATGGTTTGTGGTACATGGGAGTCAAAGCAGGCTAACTGGCAGACCAGCAAGTAGTTGAACCTGAGGATGTCCCCCCTAGTAGTAACCAGGACCCAGAAAGAGAGTGTAACATAGTCTATGTAACATAGTCTGAGTGTAACATAGTCTGACCCTCCAGACACCCTGTGGCAGAAGGAAGGTAAGGATGCCAAGGGAGGTGGAAATTTTTGTCTAATGAACTTGATTCCTGTGACCTTGATAGATCTGCTTACTAGTTCTCATAGCATTTTTGTATATTCCTTACAAAAATCTTTATAGTTTCTGCATAGATGGTCAATGTCATCTGTGGATAAAGAAATTTTTACTTTTTCAACCTCCATTTTTTTCTTTTTATTGTATTATTACACAGGCTAGTATTTCAGTACTACATTGTATACTCCCATGGTGAGAGAGGACATCCTTGCCTTTTCCCCAGTATGATACTGTGGTGTTGGAGAAGACTCTTGAGAGTCCCTAGGACCACAAGGAGATCCAACCAGTCCATCCTAAAGGAGATCACTCCCAGGTGTTCATTGGAAGGACTGATGTTGAAGCTGAAACTGTAATACTTTGCAAAGATGCAAAAGTACTTTGCACCTGATGCAAAGAACTGACTCATTGGAAAAGACCCTGATGCTGGGAAAGATTGAGGGCAGGAGGAGAAGGGGAGGACAGAGGATGAGATGGTTGGACGGCATCACTCACTCAGTGGACATGGGTTTGGGTGGACTCCGGGAGTTGGTGATGGACAGGGAGGCCTGGCATGCTGCGGTTTATGGGGTCGCAAAGAGTCAGACATGACTTAGCGACAACTGAACTGATGATGTTATTAATAGATATTTTTTAGCATGTTGAAGAAGTTCATTATATTACTAGTTTGCTGGAAATTTTTATCATGAATGAATGAATTTTCTCAAGACTTTTTCTGAATATTTTGAGATTAATAACATATTTTGTTTTTAGTCTCTTGACATGGTGAGTTACATTAATTGACTTTTGAGTGTTAAACCAACTTTGTATTCCTGGTATAAATCTCACTTGGTCATGACGTATTATCCTTTTTTATATATTATTGAATTTGATTTCTAAAATTCTTGTGAGGAATTTTTGCATCTTGACATTATTTGTATTGTTTGTGCTATTTTTAGATTCCACATGTAAGTTATATTTTTATCTTTTTCTAGGTCCATCTATGTTGCTGCAAATGGCAATATTTCTTTATTATAGCTGAATACACATTTCAAAATGAACAGTTCTGTGGCATTTAATATATTCACAGGGTTGTGCAAGCATTACCTTTATCTAGTTCCAAATCGTTTAATTATTCTCTAAGCTGTTAGTCCCCATTTTCCACTCCCCCAGGCCCCAGTAGCCACCAGTCTGCTTTCTATCTCTTTGAATTTACCTATTCTGTACATTTCAAATATGTAGAATCATGTCATATGTGATTTTTTTGTGTCTAGCTTCTTTCACTTCAATTAGTTTTTCTACATGTGTAGTGAAGGAAGTTAACTATATTTATTTATATTCCTTAGCTACCACAGACTAATTTGCTAACAATTTTTTATTGATTTTGACAGATAACAATACTATGAACTTCTTTGAAAGAAAAAGGTCTACTAAACAACGATGAGAAAAGTTAAAATACTTTTTGGTGAGATTCATAACATATTGTTGATTAGTTGCTGAGAAGTGCTTACACGTGTTATTATGAGTACAGTTAATACTGCTCATATTATTCAGCCAGAGAAATAATATCTAATTACCAAGAGGTTATATAAAGTAACAAAAATAGAATGAAAAATATTATACTAAGGGTTAGAGAAATAAGTTTTGATATATAGGAAAGAAAATTTGATACTGATCTGACTATATGACACTACAAATTTTATTACAGAAAACATTAGCAATTCCTATTAACATTTATAGATGACCTTAATTTAAAAAATGTTTTCAAATGGGTGGAACAAGTTTGCATAAATTCATATAAATCTGACATATTAGAGGCTTTAACTGGTTACCAAAAGAGAGCAGCAAATTGACATAATTTTTATACATATTAAATCAAAATTGTCTCTTCTCTTCGGAGCTCCAAGATAATAAAATGATCAATATGCCCATTAGGTCCAGCTCTACTTGCTATCAATTATCTGTATTGTTTATGAAAAGAGCATTAAAAGGAGTTTAATAAACAGATTTTGTTTCAAATTGCAGGCTATTGTAATTTGACACGTATAGATAACTCAGAGTTCAGATAAATAAACTGATGTTTAAAAAAGTATCTGTTGCATAGGATTTTAGAATTTTATGGAACTAGAGCATATTGCAAGGTAGAAAAGCACCTACTCTTTGAGGAGGGGAAGTATTAGTAACTCTGATCCATATTCCAATGTCACTGCTCTGTTAAACTAATTGTGAATGGCTTTTTTTTTTACCTTTGAAATTGAGTTAAAATTTTAATGTAGTAAAAAAGATATTAGGAAACATGGACGTTAGCCTGGCTTTGCCTGTAACTATCTATAGAACATTGAAGCAGTTAATAACTTTCTATGCACCAAATTATACATTCTGAGATTAGCATCTATATGTTCACTTATGCATTCAATAAATATTTATTGAACATATCATATATATAATAGGCTGGTTTGAACTCTGAGGATACAGTGATGACCATGACAGATAAGCCCGTCCATTTATGGTGCTTATATTCTATTTGGAAAGGCAGAAACAGAGAAAAACATGTAAGAAACTTATAAATGCTATGAAGAAAGTATGAGAGGGTAGAATAAAAAGTGATAGGGCTGGTGTGAGACAGTAAATTTGGTTGCCAAGGAAACCTTTTCTGGGGAAATAATGAGGAAGCCATTTGGAGATATGGTGAAAGAGCTCTTCATAATGAGCAAACAGCAAATGGAAAGCCCTGTTGCAAGAAAAGTTTAGAATGTTCAAAAGAGTATTGTAAAAGGAAGAGTGAAAAAGTAATATAACATATCCAGATAAGTAGGCACAGACTATTTCTATCTACTGGAATTTTAAAAACAGCTTTGCTGGGGGTATGATTGACATGCAGTTAACTGTCACTCAGTCATGTCTGACTCTCTGGGACCCCGTGGACTGTAACCTACCAGGTTCCTCTGTCCATGGAACTCTCCAGGCAAGAATACTGGAGTAGATAGCCATTCCCTTCTCCAGGGGATCTTTCTGACCCAGGGACTGAACCCATGCCTCCTGTGTCTCCTGCACTGCAGGCAGATTTGTTTCAGCAGGTAAAGAACTGCCTGCAATGCAGAAGACACAGGAGACATGAGTTTGGTCCCTGGGTCAGGAAGATCCCTTGGAGAATGGAATGGCAACCCATTGCCGTATTCTTGCCTGAGAAATCTCATGGACAGACGAGCCTGGTGGACTACAGTAGAAAGAGTTGTAAAGAGGTGGACAGGACTGAGCATGAGCAAGGCAAACACTGCAGCAATCTATAAATTATGGGCTTTCCCTGGTGGCTCAGATGATGAGATCCGGGTTCAATTCCTGGGTCAGAAAGATCCCCTGGAGGAGGAAATGGCAATCTACTCCAATATTCTTGCCCAGAGAATTCCATGAACAGAGGAGCCTGGCAGGCTACACAGTCACAGTCCACGGGGTGGCAAAGAATCGGACAAGACTGAATAACTAACACTTAAATGACATACAGTTTACGGCATGTATTAGTTTCTTAGGGCTGTTATAAAAAAGTATGACAACTGAAGGGCTTAAACATCAAAAATTTCTTTTCTCATAGTTCTAGGGGTTAGAAGTCCAAGGTAAAATATTGGTAGGGTAGGGTCATGCCACTCCGAATGTGCTGGGAAGGGATCTGTTCTAGGCCGATCTAGTTTCTGGTAGTTCCTTGTTTCAAGGAAATTTAATCATCACATTGCATTCTCCCTGCTCCTGTGTCTGTGTCCAAATTTCCCCTTTTTATAAGGATACCAAATGATGTTGTTTTAGAGACCTAACCCACTTCATCTTAACTAATTTCATCTGCAATGCTCTATTTCCCAAACAAGGTCACATTCAGAGTTACTAGGGGTTGGCACTTCAGTGTATGAATTTTTGGGGTACAGAACATAATGGTACATATGTTTGAAGAGTACAATTTGATAGGTTTGGGCAAATGTATATCCTGTGAAATCATCATAATCAAGAAAAACATATTACCCCTAAAAATATGTATATATTACCCCTAAAAATTTCCTGTGCCCCTTTGTCATCCCAGTCTCCTGTTCTTCCTTGTCTTTCCCCATCCCCATATAATCACTAACTGGCTTTTACTCTAATGATTAATTTGTATTTTCTAGAATTTTGTATAAACAATCATATGGCATACACTTTTTTTGGTCTAGTTTTTCACATAGAATAATATTTTTATTGACGTAACAGCGTATAACATTATATGCTTCATGTATACAACTTTATAATTCAGCTTCTGAATAGACAACAGTGTGCTCACTACCAAGAGGCTAGTTTCTGTCCATCACCATACAATTGCCCCCTTTACCCATTTTGCCTTCTCACCAACCTTCTTTTTCCTCTGGTAGCCACCAATCTGTCCTCTGTATCTATTTGTTTTTTGTTTCTTTTGATTTTTAAAAATATTCCACATATGATTGAAATCATACATTATTTGTCTTTCTCCACCTGACGTATTTCACTTGGCTTAATAGCCTCAAGGTACATCCATGTTGCTGAAAATGGCAAGGTTTCATCTTTTTATGACTGAGTACTTTTCCGTCTTCTCTATGTGTTCATCCACTCATAGACACTTCAGCTTGTTTCCATGTCTTAGCTATTGTGAATAATGCTGCCATGAACATAAGGGTGCACATATCTTTTTGAATTAGTATCTTTGTACTCTTCAGAGAAATACCCAGAAGTGAAATACATGGATCATATAGTTGTATTCTTAATTTTTTGAGGAATTTAGCCATATTGTTTTTCATAGTGGCTGTACAAGTTTACCTTTCTACCAAGTGTATGAGGGCTCCCTTTCCTCCACATACTCTCCAAGACTTGTAATTTTTTTCTCTTTTTGACAATAGCCATTCTGATAGGTATGAGGTGCTAACTCTGTGGTTCTGATTTGCATTTACCTATTAATTAGTGATGCTGGGCATGTTTTCATGTGTCTGTGGCCATCTGTAATATCTATTCAGGTCCTGTGTTTATATTTTAACTGGGTTTTTTTTTTAATGTTGATTTGTATGAGTTCATTATATTTCTTGGATACTAACTCCTCATCGGATATATGATTTGGAAGTATCTTCTACCGCTTGGTAAGTTGTCTTTTAGTTTTGTTGATGGTTTCTTCTTTGATGTGAAGAAGCTTTTTAGTTTTATGTAGCATTGTTTATTTATTTTTGCTTTCGTTTTCCTTGTCTGAAGAGACATGTCCAGAAAGATATTGCTAAGACCAATGTCAAAGAGTATACTGCCTGTGTTTTCTCCCTAGAGCTTTTATAGTTTAAGGTCTTAGATTCAAGTCTTTAATCCATTTTGGATTAGTTTTTGTGTATGCTATAAGATAATGGTCCATTGAACTGTTGACATATTGCTTTTGTTACAGTGAGGCAAATGGGTTAAAGGGGTAAAACTGAGTTATGGCTGTGGAATGGAGAAAAGTGTATGTTGGTTCCAAAGATTCAGTAATTGTTTATTCAGGTACTCCCTCAGCCATTTATGCATTCAACAAATATGTACTAGGTGCTGTAGCTAAATATTTTTAAATAAATAAGTGTTGAGTTATTATAAATTGTGGTCGTTGTTTAGTCACTAAATCACGTTCAACTCTTTTGCATCCCCATGGACTGTAGCCTGCCAGTTTCCTGTGTTCATGGGATTTTTCAGGCAAGAATACTGAAGTGGGTTGCCATTTCCTTCTCCAGGGGATCTTCCTGACCCAGGGACTGAACCTGCATTAGCAGGCAGATTCTTTACCACTGAGTCATCTGGGAAGCCCTTAGTGCCAGGTTGGATCAATCACAAGGTGGATCAAGATTGTTGGGAGAAATGTCAACAAAGTCACATATGCAGATGATACTACTTTAATTGCAGAAAGGGAAGAGGACCGAAAGAAAGAACCTCTTGATGAGGGCAAAAGAGGAGAGTAAAAAGCTGGCTTGAATCTCAATATTAAAAAAACTAAGATCATGGCATTCAGTCCCATCATTTAATGGCACATAGAAGGAAAAAAAATGGAAACAGTGAGAGACTTTATTTTCTTGGGCTCCAAAATCACTGCAGATGGTGACTGCAGCCATGAAGTTAAAAGACACTTGCTCCTTGGAAGGAAAGCTACGGCAAACCTAGACATATTAAAAAGCAGAAACATCACTTTGCCAACAAAAGTACATATAGTCAAAGTTATGGTTTTTCTAGTAGTCATGTACAGATGTGAGAGTTGGACCATAGAGAAAGCTGAGCACCAAAGAACTGATGCTTTCAAATTGTGGTGTTGGAGAAGACTATAGAGTCCCATGGACTGCAAGATCAAACTGGCCAATTCTAAAGGAAATCAACCCTGAATATTCATTGAAAGGACTGATGCTGAAGCTGAATCTCCAATATTTGGCCACCTGATGTAAAGAACTGACTCATTTGAAAAGACCCTGATGCTTGGAAAGATTGAAAGCAAAAGGAGAAGAGGGCAGCAGAGGATGATACGGTTAGAAAGCATCATTGACTCATGGATATGAATTTAAACAAACTCTGAGAGATAAAGGAGGACAGGGGAGCCTGACGTGCTGCAGTCCATGGGGTGGCAAAGAGTTGGACACGACTTAGTGACTGCAGCACCACCACAACAGTAACAGCAACAACTATTTATTGAACATTTATTATATGCCAGACACTGTGTTAAGTGCTTACACAAACACTGATATTACCTTCAAACAGGCAAAAAAATGAAAGTAAAAGAGAGTTCAAGCCTGCTAATGTCGTATAGCTAGTAAATGACAGAGCCAGGATTTGAGCTCAATCAGTTTGAGATCTCAAAATATTTGGCCATTTACTTAAATACTATTGTTTCCCACATGTAAATTTTATTTATAAGTTTTAAATTCAAAGAAAAAACAAGATATTTTGAACTATTTTAATCAGCAAGATATGTACCAATTGTCCTGGATGGCCATAAAGAAGTTGCCTTTGCTTTATAGATGAGCAATAATTTTATACATCTCTAAATGAGCATTTAGATAAAATTTGGGGCATTCAAGTTTCCCCCAAATTTTCATTCCCAAGACTGACATAGACTATAGTAAAGGTTTTTTGGTTTGTTTGTTTTGAATTTGTTTTTTTCTCCTTCTGTGTTTATATTTTTTAATATTAATAAATATTAATAAAGGATGTATTTACCAGGGTAATTTCATTTTGAAATAGGAGAAAAGGAAAATTCATGCGACAATAATGTCAGAGTTTCCAGAGGAAGATGTGAAGCTGTTTGTCTAAACACATTTTATTTGAGATTCAGTATTAATTTTCAATAGTTGATTTTCAGATAAGAAAGCAGTAATTCAAATGTGATTATGTAAACAAGAGGATCAGAGAGGAATTATCCTGAAGGGTATAAAATGAACGAAGAGCTTTTAGTCTGGGTCATTACAACATCAGCTCACCAATGCAAAGTAAGGTAGGTGTCTACCCTGAGAAGGCTTTGTGAAATGAAATGTTGCTATTCCAAATTATTCTTATTTTCATCATTTTAGCATTTATTTAAAAAGCAAATGCTGAGTGATAATTTGCTTTGATAAGCTCTAGAAATCCTAATGAATTCTCCAAAATGTTCAATGATGGGTGAAGATGAATAAACTACATATGTAAGGATAAGAAAATTTTCTACTGACTTGAAAGAAGAGGAAAAATTGGTCAATTCCCTAATGAAGGCTGATTGCTATTCATGGCTTTCCCTTACTATTTACATTTGATTTAAATGTTTTAAATCAGTTGAATAATCTATGTATTAAATCCTGTCAATTACTAATGATTATTTTTGATGATAATATACTTCTGAGAAAACTTGGAGTAAATTCAGTTGGAGTACTTGTGGAGGTAATTTACTCTGTATTATTTTAGTTATAGCTAACCTGCCTTGGATAATGTCCAAAGTACATACATATCTTATAGTACATTTTGCTCTCTAGAAAAATATATTGCTTTAGTGTAGTTCCTGGATTGTTCACAGAGTGGGCAATTGATTCTTTTCATAGCACAGTAAGGGATTTGAAGAGAAAAGATTGGTGAAAGACACTAGAACAACAGAGAGAAATGTGCTTAGAATAAAGGTAGTAAGAACAAATAGATGAGAGAAAATGTTGGGTAGAGGACAAAGAAAAGAGGATATCTTGGAATCAGGAAAAATGTTGCAAATGTAGATGTAGATGATCATGGCACCGAAAAGGGCATCTCATAATTTGTGCCTGAAATCATGCCTCTGTGTTTAGGTGCTCAATAAATCATTTATGAATAACTTTAAAAGGGGCGATTAAGTTGCAGAGGTTGAGAATCCAGATGACGATTCCGGAGAAATTGTGGCGGGTCTTATAAGGCGGTATTAACTAACACTGATTTATATACTGAATGTTATATAGTTACATAGTAGGATTCCAAGTGCTTCACATGTATTGTTTTATTCTTATTATGATTTTAGGAAGGAGTATATGGAAAAATAAAGGCACAGATTTCTTAATTTCTTAGTTATACACAATTGCAATAAAAGCTGGAAGCATAATTTTAGATCACTATTAGACCAGGGACCTGACACTAATTTATCACATAGAATCATACTCTGTTTGTGCTGAAAAGTCCTTCCTTATCATTCTCTGGGTCTCAGTGTATTTTCACAGCTGAAGAAATTAAGGCCCAGAAAAATCTTTTGGGTGAAGTTTTACTATTTGCAATAAGGGAGAAAGAATAATTCTTACTTTATTTACTGTTATATAGCAAAGATGATTCAGCACTTCTGATTTTTCTTTGTTAGCTTGGAGTTTTACATTTAAAAGAGGAACTTCAGATCAATTTAGAGTGTCCGTAATGGATATGAGAACAATGACTAAAAGTTCTAAGATTGTTTTTTAAAAAATTCTACAGTTTCGAAAAGGATCAGATGTACTTGTCTCTTTCTGCTCTGCAGATGGGGAAATTAGGCCAGACAGATTCAATATTTTAGTTGATTTCTCATAGATCTATGGGAGATCTTGAAATCTGTTCCTTACCTTCAGAACCAATATTCTCATCACTAGGTTAGCACATATTTATTTTATATAGATCATATGCCTAAAAAGTTAAAATACATGAAATTAATTATTTCCTATGGCAAAAATCCAGTGGCTGGCTGGCTAAATGGGCAAGACCCATATGATCATGGTGTATGAGTATTTTATGTCATTTACTCAGTCGATACTTTTAAGATCCTTCAGAGGATTCTCTAAGTCTGTGGCTCTAAAATAATGGAACCAACTCTATCCTAGAGGGAGCTCACATTTGTGAAGCACTGAGAAAACCAGACTCTATGAGCAAGGAATTCTTATAATTTTGCTCTGTTCTTTTGTAATTTTGCTCTTGTGCTTTTGCTCTGTTCTTTTGCTGTACACAATTTCTGTAATTTTGTTTCTTGGTATTTCATACCAAGAATATGCAAATTTTATTTGAAAGTATTTACCAGAAAACCCATTTTAATGAGTGAGTTCACTTCCTTGTCTACATAGAAAAAGTCTTTGATTATTGTGGTGTCAGAGTCATAGTTTCGAGTCTCTGAGCACTTAAAACACTAACTACTTTTTGTAAACATTTATTCTTATCTTGAGTGGATATCTAGGAGTAGAATTGCTGGGTCATCAGTTAGGTATATGTGTAATTTTATAAGAAACTGTCAAACTGATTTTCAAAATATTTTTATGTACCATTTTACCATCCCACCAACAGCATATGAAGGTTCTATTTACTCAAAATCATCACCAACACGTGGTGTGATCAGTTAAACAATAGGTATTTTTCTTTCTTTTTTTTTTAAAATTGGTATTTTTCTTAATTAGTGTTCATAGTTATCTCTTTCACTAGACTGTCAGCCCTTGAGGTCAAAGACTATAACATCCATTTTGTATCTCTCAGTGCCGAGTTAAAATGCTCAATATATATTTGTCTAATTCATCTGCAGTTCTCATTCTGCAAATAGGATACTGGTTGGAATGGCCACTAAGCTTTGGAAGTTGACATTTAAAATACCTGATAGCTTGTTGAATGTGGTTTCATTTTTTTCTTATGAGTTAATTAAAGACAAAAATTCTTTAACTTGTTAACTGAGGCTGAGTCCATGAGATTTCAATTAATGGAAGCTTTAGTGTATGCGGTTTAAAGATGCTATTGGAATATAACTGATAGATTTGAGGAAAAATTGAGAAAAATCTTGATACAGTCTTCTTGATTGAATGAAAGTGAAAGTGAAGTCACTCAGTCGTGTCCAACTCTTTGCTACCCCATGGACTGTAGCCTACCAGGCTCCTCCGTCCATGGGATTTTCCAGGCAAGAATACTGGAGTGGGTTGCCATTTCCTTCTCCAGGAGATCTTCCTGACCCAGGGATTGAACCTGGGTCTCCTACATCAGAGCCACCAGGGAAGTCATTCCACCATAGTTTGGCCCCAGATTGAATAACAATGTTTAATGAATTATAATTTATTTAGTAAAATAATAAAACAAGTTTGTGTTCAAAGCTATTCCATGGAGATATGTATTTTCTTTTCTGACTATGATCCTTTAGAAGGTAAAGAATCCAAATATGCCAAGCCAACTGTACGGTATTTATAAGATGAAAGAAATCTTCTTAATCTTTGAAGTGATCAACTTATATCCCAAAGTCTCAAACTTGATTATCCCCTCTCAGTGGCAAAACTGTCATAACATTATCCAGCTCATTACAATGACCAGTTGATAGTGAACACACTCTTCATCAGGGGCTCTCATTATTTAGGGCCTGAAATCATACCTTTTTGTTTAGGTACTCAATGAATCATTTATGAATGATTTTAAAAGAGGCGATCAAGTTGCAGAGGTTGAGAATCCTCTGATGTCTTCCATGCAGCCAAAACTTATTTTACTTTCCTGGCTAACCTACAGTGGACCTGTCATCCTTGATTGTTACTCTCATTGTGTCAACCTATATTTTTTGCCTCCATAATCTTTTTAAGATAATGAGTTCCATACAACTTCAAGTAAAATAATTTTATTTTTACAACTCTATTTCTTTCAACTTTAAAGCAATATCCTAAGAATTGAGAAGAGGGGTTTTTAGGTTGCTTGAGTTAGCCCCTTAACACCAGTGTAATTTTAATTGACCTTTTTTGGACTTTCTCTAGCCTTGTCTTTCTTGACAGACATTGGGTAGAATCATACACAAGATTATTTGCATTGAGCTGATACTCAAGTTTGATCATTCACTTCCTTGATTTCTTTGCCCTTTCTTTTTATGACCAATTTGTTGGCCTTTTAAGCTATTGAACCAAAGTTTTTAGAAAAGCACATTTCTGGGAAAGCCCTTTCTGAAGCCTATTAACTCACTTCTTAAAATGATAAAGGCAGGTGTTTTGATTGTTTCCAATGAATGAATTATTTTGTACTTAGTTGACTACATGTCCCTGCTACTTTTCTGTTGTAGTGTTTCAGGCTCGCCATTTCACTGGATCTAAGTGGCACTTGCAAGCAGGACTTTCACTCTGTGAGTTTTGTCATGATGGAGTACATGGATCATAGCCACATCTAAGTGTGCACAGAAAGATTATTGAGAAAATTAGCTATTCAAAAACACTAATACAGGGTCTAAGACAAAGTAGGTATTCAATACATACATATATTTATACACACACACATACACATTATAGCACTTTCCAAATATCCCTTCTGAATGTTCTAAAGGATACATGTAACATCTTAATCTTATTTTTGATTTAGCATGACTGCCATCTTCCTGATGTCTGTGATTTTTGGCCTCACATGTGGACAAGCAATGTCTTTTTGTATTCCAACTGAGTATACGATGCATGTCGAAAGGAAAGAATGTGCTTACTGCCTAACCATCAACACCACCATCTGTGCTGGTTATTGTATAACACGGGTATGTAGTTCATTTCAGTTCTTTTAGCTGAAAATTAGATAAACCTAGACCCAGTCCTTTTCTATCCAGAAAGAAAATGAGATAAACCACAACCTCATTTCCAAAATCTAATGCTTATTGGCTCTGTAGAGGTAGAGTACACAGGTTACAGTGTACACTCAGCACAGTGGACACAGATGACTGTTTATAACAGCTTTACTTCCAAAATTTATTTAAATGGCATATTGGTTGCATGATATATGATGAAAGAGAGGGAGTGTCACTTTTATCTCTATGGGATTTAGTGTGGATATATTGAGTTGGCATTGGGAAATGGAACTAAAGAATCCTCCTCTAGTCCTATTTATGACAAAATAATATGTTAATTTTTATCTGTTTCCATTACTATATATTTTCTAAAGTCCTATCACATTATGCTCCTTTTAAATTCTTTCCTCAGGATGTCAACGGCAAGCTGTTTCTTCCCAAATATGCCCTGTCTCAGGATGTCTGTACATACAGAGACTTCATGTACAAGACTGCAGAAATACCAGGATGCCCACGCCATGTTACTCCTTATTTCTCCTACCCGGTAGCTATAAGCTGTAAGTGTGGCAAGTGTAATACTGACTATAGTGATTGTATACATGAGGCCATCAAAACAAACTACTGTACCAAACCTCAGAAGTCCTATGTGGTGGGATTTTCTATCTAATTTTAATAGTAATGTAATTTGCAATTTGGTTAAATGTATTTACCTGGAATAAAACTGATAAAATATTGACATATTTCACAACACCTTGTGTACATTTGAGTACTATTTCATCCATATCCTACCCATTCATGCATTAGAGAGCTTAAGGGCTTTAGAAGAAAAGGGGAGTGAAAGAGCATTTCCAGCTCATATTAAGGATGATTTCCACATGAAAGGGCAGAGTGGCTAAATGAAGAACAGGACATAAATTACTAATGAAAGCCAGTCTTAAGTAGACTCTTTTAACAGAGGGCCATGAGGTTTGTCTTAGCCTATTAGTAGAAAATGAATATGGGAAAGCTACAGAGTAGTATGTAGTAGTAGCAGTAGTATGTAGTAGTATGATCAGCCCCTGAAGTAACACATGGCATCAGTGTACTGGAGACACCTACTTCTAAAGGCTGAAACAAGACTGGAGCAGAGAGGAAGAGTAAGGAATATGCGAAATTTGCAATATAGTACTTTATCCTGTCATTCAAATACACAAGATAAAACTTCACTAAAACTCAGTAAACAGTTTATTCTAATCTATTTAATTACTCTGGTGGGCCTACTGACTTATGAAAGCTATACTCCAAAAGCCTAGATAAGAGGCCATGATCATTTTACATGTAGAAGTCTAAATCCTTTGTAGTCTTTCAGGTAATTTGAGACATTTTTCAGCAACTTGTGCTGTTTGGGCTTTGATGTCATGAAAAACTAGTATAATTATGAAAGATTTTAGAAACAGTGGTAGAGTGTGAAGGGATTTCATTGAGAGGAATCATCTTAAATTCTAACCTAAACCTTCAATATGGAAACACTGTTTTCCAGTAAATTTGCTTAGTAAGTAAGTGGTTTTTTTTTTTTTTTTTTCCCTTTCTTAAGTACTCTTTCATGAGAGTTTGGTTTCAATAGCTGTGTGAAGTGACAGACCTAGTCCCCTGCAGACTTGACCTCAGAAGGATGACTAATCCTGTATTTTCCATTTCTCTCTATCCAAATTCTGGATAGAGAGAATTTGCCACTGGGTGAAAACCATTGTCAGCGAGGTTAGTTGTCTTTGCTATATCCCACAGTCACTGGTTGCATTAACGTGGGCATCATGTAAATATCTACAGGCTGACAGTGTCTGAGGGGATGCTAAGGCAGTGCAGATGGATTAGTACCCAAACCCATATTCTGCCGATGAGGACACAGTAGTTGTACATTTATATGCAAAGTCAGGAATCCAAATTACTCTTACCTTAATATCTGAAGTTGATATTAGGATGTGCTCCAAATATTAATCTGGGTCTTCAGGTTCTCATATTGCTTGATGACATGAACACTTAAAGCTGCAGGATTATAACATTCCCTCTGAATCTGTATATTGAATATAGATATTTGATTAATGAGTAAAAAGTCTAATGTTTAAACCTAACTGGTACTAATCACATAAGACTTACACAGAATCTGAAAAATGTTTTTCAAGAACTTGAACTGTGGAAAGGCTATCAGGTTCAGAGAAAGCCCTTATAAATAGTCAAGCTCAGAAGACATTTTAAAAAAT